>VXBO01004998.1:104845-115072 GCA_013400135.1 Rhinoptilus africanus
AGACTATTGTATCTTCATTGGAGTTTTACATTTTAGGTGCTTGTGGAAAGTTTTTGATGGTATCCATTAGTTTTTAAGGAATGGAAGGAGCACGGAAAACTCACAGCCCTCAGTATCCTCAGTACATGAGGGACGATTGATGCCTTAGCCAATGTCATATCTTGGGGCAGTTCACTGACATCTTCAGTCCTGTAGCAAGAGACTGGCAGATACTGCTCAGGCAGCCTGAGAAAAATAACTTATGTACTTCTGTAGAACTTCATTTGTTTACAGGATCTTTCTAGCAGATACCAGTTTGCATCAGTACAACAGCACGATCTGGCAGAAGAGTATCCAGGTGCTGTTTTGTAGTCTGTTTTTCAGATTTGGAGAATAAAAATTTATTAGAGGAATAAAAGGCCATTTTTACTTACCACAGGTCAGGTAACTGTATCCATTGCCAAGCAGAGAAAATGCTCTAGGTTATTGCTCACACTTGAGACTGGCCACAGTACTGGCCTGACCATAAGTACTACATAAAACGTTACAGGTGCCAGGTCTGTTGTGCTCTGCTCCCTGATGGAGAGAGGACCTTTTGTGAATCCTAGTTCATAGGGGTCTACCAGTCCTGGCATTTGCTCAGTGTAGATAGGATCCCACATCTGTCTACAGGATGACTGGCTGTGTTGTCCCTTCATTCCAGAAGTCATAGAATCATAGAATGGTTTGGGTTGGAAGGGACCTTAAAGATCATCTAGTTCCAACCCCCTTGCCATGGGCAGGGACACCTCCCATGAGACCAGGCTGCTGCTCAAAGCGCCATCCGGCCTGGCCTTGAATGCTTCCAGGGATGGGGCATCCACAGTTTCCCTGGGCAACCTGTTCTGGTGCCTCACCACCCTCACAGTAAAGAATTTCTTCCTAATGTCCAATTTAAATCTACCCTCCTTCAGTTTGAAACCGTTACCCCTCGTTCTATCATTACACTCCCTGATAAAGAGTCTCTCCCCGTCTTTCCTGTTGGCCCCCTTTAAGGTACTGGAAGATCGCAATTTTAATAGGCAGTGTCCTATCAGATCAGCGTTCTAGTCTTAAGAACCGTTTGCACAGGGTTAAGATTTAAAAGGCACATTATCTGTTACTCCCATTCCACCTCACTGAAATGTTCACCAGTCTGGCAAGACTCCAAAGCAGAAGGAAAGACAGGTGGTGATGGAATAAGTATAAATATTTTGAAACAAGCAAGATGCATGGAACTTAGTTTCCCTTTTCATACCATGATTCAGTATAGTGAATGCCTTTGTACCAGTAGAAATTACACAGCCCTTCTGAGAACGCTAAACACCAGCACAGTCATGTGTGGCTACTGGTCCACCCGGCTCAAAGGAAAGTCCCTCGCTATTCTGTCTGGAAAAGAGGATCTGGAGTTACCAGTTCTAATTATCTGGCAGATCTTAACTAGCAAGGGTCAATACATTACATCTGGAGTGCAGAGAGGACACCAAAGCAATGGGCTCCGTTTGACTAAAACTGTATAATGACTTGCTGTCCTCTTCCCCTCCCAAGGGTTTGGCCATCACTTGTACGGCAGTCATAAGGAAAGCTGCAGAGTAGAGCCACAGAAGGTAAGAAAACTATAGCCAGAGGTTGCACTGTTTGTACAAGTGTAGGTTTTTTAAGAGGAAAACCACCAACTTGAAAGACACAAAATTGTAAAGGAATAAACAAGAAATCAGAGAATGGCAATTCAGCATCACTGAGGATCTCTTCCAGCAACCAGCAAAGATCAACCCTTCCCACCTGACTGATTACTCGGAAGATATTCCTCAGGTGTTTTATTGTCGGTACTGAGCACACAAATGCTTAGCCTAGAAGCAGCTCCTTAAATCCTAGTTGTCTTTTGTGTGTGGTACAACAAAACCTCAGCGATATATGCTTAGAGAATCTCTGTACAGCAAAAGATGCCCATGGGGAGAAAGACAGGGCAATGGTTACTGTGTCACCATCCCAAAATACGGAGCATGGAGCAACACCATGCAGAGACTTTTGAATGACTAAGGAGTCAAACAGTCTAGCCTGCTCTATCGGCTTGGTGCCACTGCTATTGGAGCTGGTGATGAAGGCACTCCTTGATGGCTCAGGAGAAAGTGGCCATTAGTCCAGGATTAAGGGAAGAATTGAGGAAACAGTGCCAAAAGCCAAGGTGATAGGAAGAGTTAAAGGAGGAAGCCTAACAAAGAAAAAGAAAGTAGTGACGATGCGCAGCTACAAAAAGGCTGGAAGATACTCAAAGAAGACCCTGTAGCAGCAATATCAGCTTGAACTGAAAAGCATAACATCCCATATGTAGTAAGACCTTTTCTATGCCAACATACTAGGATATTTTCCTATTTCTTACACATCTTACACATTCCTACAGGAGACAATACTGTATTTGATTGCAGTCTTTATAACTGTTAACAGTGTGGTCAAAGGGGCCTCTTTAGACAGTCAAAAAATAAAGTGCCTTTTCAAGCATAACAGCAACAGTGTTCTATTAAAATATTAATGCTTGAAGACCTTAATCTTATACTCCAACAACCTTTCCACAAATTAAAAACTGTGTTTTCTCCCCATATGTATTTGTCAGATACATGTTTTCACGTACTTCTTCAAGAATCGTTCATGGTTCTGTCTCACAGAAGAAAGTTTTTAAGGTTTGGTCTGTTCTTATTCATTTCCCATGAGAAATGTGACTCTGGTACTCACAAGAGCAGCCTCACTTTCACAAGCCCTGGTTGTCATGAAGGACTTCAGCCACCCCAACAGTAAAGAATAAGCAATCCAGGAGGTTCCTGGAATGCATCAATGACAACTTCCTTCTCCAAATGATAGAGGAGCCAACGAGGAGAGGTGCCATGCTGGAGCTTGTTCGTGCCAACAAGGAGAGGGTGGTGTGGAAAGGCAGCCTTGGCTGCAGCAACTATAAGATGGTGGAGTTCAAAATCCTTAGGGCAGTGAAGAGGGTGCACAGTAAGCTCACTAGACTGGGCTTCAGGAGAGCAGACTTTGGCCTCTTCATGGATCTGCTTGGTAGAGTACTGTGGGATAAAGCCCTGGAGAGAAAAGGGGGCCAAGAAAGCTGGTTAATACTCAAAGGATTATTTCCTTCAAGCTCAGGAATGATGCATCCCAGCAAAGAGGAAGGTGGGCAAAGATGTCAGGAGGCCTGCATGGATGAACAAGGACCTCCTTAAGAAACTCAAACTCAAAAAGGAATCATAGAATCATAGAATTGTCTAGGTTGTAAGAGACCTTTCAGATCATCAAGTCCAACCATTAACATAGCACTGACAAAAACCATCACTAAACCATCTCCCTAAGCACCACGTCTATTTGTCTTTTAAATACCTCCAGAGATGACAATTCTACCGCTTCCCTGGGCAGACTGTCCAATGCTTGACAACCCTTTCAGTGTAAAAATTTTTCCTAATAATCTAAACCTCCCCTGGTGCTATTTGAGGACGTTTTCTCTTGTCCTATCACTTGTTACTTGGGAGAAGAGACCAACGCCCACCTTGATTTAACCTCCTTTCAGGTAGTTGTAGAGACCAATAAGGTCTCCCCTCAGCCTCCTTTTCTCCAGGCTAAACAACCCCAGTTCCCTCAGCTGCTCATAAGGTTTGTTCTCCGACCCCTCACCAGCTTTGTAGCCCTTCTCTGGACACGTTCTAACACCTCAGTGTCCTTCTTGTAGTGAGGAGCCCAAAACTGAACGCAGTACTCAAGATGGGGCCTCACCAGTGCCGAGTANGATTTACCTCCGTTCACCACCACTGTCTGGGCCTGGCCTCCAGCCAGTTTTTTACCCAGCAAAGAGTACTCCTGGCCAAGCCATGGAGAGAATGCTGTAGAAAACCATGTCAAAAGCTTTACTAAAGTTAAACAACAGTTAAAGGTAAACAACATCCACAGCCTTTCCCTCATCCACCAAACAGGTCACCTTGATATAGAAGGAGATCCAGTTTGTCAAGCAGGACAAAGGGTGTCCTGAAGACTACAGGGGGTGGAAGCAAGGACAGGTAGCCTGTGAGGAATTCAGAGAAATTTTCCAAGCGGATAGGGATCAGGTTAGGAAAGCTAAAGCCCTGATAGAATTAAATCTGTCCAGGGACATCAAGGGCAACAAGAAAAGCTTCTATAGGTATGTCAGTGATAAAAGGAAGCCTAGGGAATATCTGGGCCCTCTCCGGAAGGAAACAGGAGACCTAGTCACCCAGGACTAAAGAAGACTGAGGTACTGAATGACTAGTTTGCCTTAGTATTCACCGGCAAGTACTTTACTCACACCACCCAAGTTGCAGAATGCAAAGGCAGGGACTGGGAGAATAAGGAGAAACCCACTGTAGAAGAAGACCAGGTTCGAGAGCATCTGAGGAACCTGAAGGTGCACAAGTCCATGGGACCTGATGAGATTCATCTGTGGGTCCTGAGGGAACTGGCAAATGAAGTTGCCAAGCCACTATCCATGATATTTGAGAAGTCGTGGAAGTCTAGTGAAGTTCCCAATGACTGGAAAAGGGGAAACATAACCTTCACTTTAAAAAAGGGAAAAATGGGAGACCTGGGTAACTACAGGCCAGTCAGTCTCACCGCTGTGCCCCACAAGATCATGCAGCAGATCCTCCTGGAAATTCTGATAAGGCACATGGAATGTAAAGAGGCTTCACTAAGGGCAAATTGTGCCTGACAAATTTGGTGGCCTTCTACAACAGCGTTACAGCATTGGCAGATAAGGAAAGAGCAATTGACATCATCTATTTGGACTGTGCAAACCATTTGATGCAAATAGACATCCTTGCCTCTAAGTTGGAGACATGGATTTGACACATGAATAAGGAATTGCCTGGCTGGCCACACTCAAAGAGTTGTGGTCAATGGCTTGATGTCCGAGTGGTGAGCAGTGACGAGTGCCGTTCCTCAGGGGTTGGTATTGGCACCGGTACTTTTTAATATCATTGTCAGCAACAGTGCGATTGAGTGCACCTTCAGCAAGTTTGCCAAAGACACCAAGCTTTGTGGCACGATTGACATGCTGGAGGGAAGGGATGCCATCCAGAGAGACCTGGACAGGCTTGAGAGGTGGGCCCATGCAAACCTCATGAAATCCAACAAGGCCAAGTGTGAAGTCCTGCACATGGGTCAGGGCAATTCCAGGCACAAATACAGGCTGGGCAGATTGAGAGCAGCCCTGAGCAGAAGGACTTGGGGGTGTTGGTGGACAAGAAGCTCAACATGAGCCAGCTATGTGTGCTTGCAGCCCAGAAAGCCAACCACATGCTGAGCTGCAGCAGAAGAAGCGTGGCCAGCAGGTCAAGGGAGGTGATTCTGCCCCTCTGCTCCACTCTCGTGAGACCCCACCTGGAGTACTGCGTCCAGCTCTGAAGTCCTCGGCACAAGAAGGACATGGACCTGTTGGAATGAGTCCAGAGGAGGGCCACGGAGATTATCAGAGGGCTGGAGCACCTCTCCTATGAAGACACCCTGAGAGAGTTGGGGTTGTTCAGCCTGGAGAAGAGAATGCTCCGGGGAGACCTTAGAGCAGCCTTCCAGTACCCAAAAGGGACCTACAGGAAAGATGGGGAGGGACTCTTTATCAGGGATTGGAGCGACAGGATGAGGGGTAATGGTTTTAAACTGAAGGAAGGTAATTCAGATTAGATATTAGTAAGAAATTCTTTACTGTGGGAGCGGTGAGACACTGGAACAGGTTGCCTAGGGAAGCTGTGGATGCCTCATTCTTGGCAGTGTTCGATGGTGAGGTTGGATGGGGCTTTTCTGTTCACTTTTTTTTTCCTAGCCCTTTATCTCCTTTCTATTCATATGAAGAAAATATGTTTTTAAATCTTGCTCAGTTATTAACTCTAATTATGTGAAAACATATTTCACAGTTCAATCAAATGTTTTATGAAAAGTGTATCTTCCTATCAGTTCTGCATGTTTTTTCATGTAACTTCATGTCCCTTCTTGCTTTCTAAGATAGACCAGAAGTTCCTGATTATCCTTCCTATTTCTATACTTCTAACTATATTCTTCTAACTATTTTCTTAGTTTGGAAATCCCAGTTGTTTTAGGCACGCTTTCCACAACTAGTTAAATCCTATCTGTAGTCACCTGAGACATTATTTCCATTGGATCTAAAGTAAGCATATCACAGTTGTATTTTTGTTAATGAAGTACACAATGCAGAGTGAAAATATACAGGAGCTTTACTCACAAAGCCCAGTTGATGGGGTTAATTTGGACTACAGGAGTGTGAACAAATAGTTCATTGTTCCTCCCCCTCCTCCACCATCTCTCCCTGTGTTGCCTTCAATTTTTAAAAATATAATTTAATCTGTAATCACATTAGTCAGATACCTCAGAGCCATGGACTGCCTTCTCAAGTCCTCTCAACTTGACTAATCAGATTGTGTTTCACGAATTTTGTCACTTTGGTTGCTCACTCATTTTTTTCAAGTTACTGAGAAGTAAATAAAAAACCCCACCACAGTATGTGCTGGTTTTGACTGAGGTAGAGTTAGTTTTCCTCACAGTAGCTCGTATGGGGCTATATTTTGCATTTGTGCTGGAAACAGTGTTGATAATACAGAGACATTTCGGTTATTGCTGAGCAGTGCTCACACAGAGTCAAGGCCTTTTCTGCTCCTCGCCCCACCCCACCAGCGCGTAGGCTGGGGGTGCACAAGAAGCTGGGAGGGGACACAGCTGGGAAAGCCGACTCCAGCGGACCAGAGGGGTATCCCATACCACATGACGTCACACTCAGTATATGAACCTGGGGGAAGAAGGAAAGCGGGGGACGTTTGGAGTTACAGCATTTGTCTTCCCAGGTAACCGTTACGCATGATGCAGCCCTGCTTTTCTGGAGATGGCTGAACACCTGCCCGCCGATGGGAAGCAGTGAATGAAATCCTTGTTTGGCTTTGTTTGTGCATGCAGCTTTTTGCTTTACCTATTAAATCGTCTTTATCTCAACCCATGAGTTTTCTCATCTTTACTGTTCCAATTCTCTCCCCATCCCGCCGCGGGGAGTGCGTGAGCGAGCAGCTGCCTGCGACTTAGAAGACAGCGCTTCAGCAACCCACTTCTCCACATCTATCTTAGCTTGCACGTTACGATGACAATTCACTTTTTATTTCTGTTCTTTGGTCTCTGTCTCTTAGAGGGTTTTCTGAGTAATGACACTGCCATTTCGCACCTCAGCGGTTCAAGTAATGATGCTGTTCTGTTTCACACCTCAGGGGTTCTCACTACGGTACTTTTTGCAATGGGCCGTGGCAAAGGTCTATGGAGTTCTAAACGCAAGATGTCACAAGCTCCTCTTCTTAGAGATAAAACCTTTGTTCCCTTAAAGAAAAGCAGCACTTTTTTTTTTTTTTACAGACTTTGGAATTTGTAGTTTTGTACCTACAAAGCACAAGTAGGCAGCAGCACCCACTATCACTCAACAGACTGTGCCACTGCAACAAGCCCTACTAGAGGGGCTGTGGGCTTTATTCTAGTGAAGATATATTTGCACTGCATGTATACAAAATATTTACTATCTAAAAATAGCCAGTGCTGGAACTTAGTTCATATTGTCCCTTAATACAAAGAAATCAGATACTTAATTTATTCCTTGAAGACAAAAAAAACAGATACAGGGAAGACATAATGATAAATACATTCTCACGCACACAAAAAAACCCGCATTCCTGGGCATCATCTGAAATATCAAGTGGCAAGTTGAAGGAATAATTGGTTACTCTACTGCTACTATTCATTTTGAAAAATAGCATGATATCTGATTTTAAAATCCAGTAGATCAATATAAGCAATGATATTTATTCTGTAAAAAAAAAGTTATTTTCCATGAGGACTGAAAATGATTACTGAATTGTAATAGAACAAAACACTTCGTACTGCAGCATTAAAACTTTGCAACTGTAGGCAGTCTTTAAACCACCTTGCAGATAGGCTGAATAATGAGGATTTTATTTCCATGAAAGTGAGTGCCTCCATTTCAGGTAGAACCATCCTTCAGCCCTTGGCGTATTCATTTTTAAACTAGATGAAATAATTCACCAGGCTTTTTTTCCCCAAAGCAGTTAGCATCCTAAAATTCAAAATGCTGTCTCAAGTTTAGAAATACTTTACAAGTATGCTGAAAAACAAAATTCTGTTTAACGAACTCATAAAGTAAGGAGGTTTGATACGCCCTTCCAAATCTCATCAAGTCATTGTTTAGAGGGGCTCTGAGTCACAGCCTATAGGAAAACTCTCAAGAGACCCTTTTTCTCTTAACTGGGTAGCACGCACGCTCTTTGCTCTTGCAAACCTCTGCAGTGCTCAGTTCCACTATGCAATTCTCTCTTAGAGCGTACAGCACGTACTGTGGAGCAATTTTCTTTCTTATAGTGTATAGTATAGCATGAACCTGAGTTGTTGCATGGCAGGGTTTTGTTATTCATTTGTCACTCTCACTGTTTTACAATGCAATCACGATCCTTTCCTTTCAAAGCTAAGAGTCCTTAAAACTTTAAAGAGTCCTTAAAGAAGCAGCTGCACTCTTCTGAGCATTCCCATTTGTACCTCTTCTAGATAAGCAGAACAGAGCACAGAGAAGGACACTGCTCCTTCAGACAGTTTTCTCTTTAATTTCACCTTCCTATCCTAAGACAACTACACACCCTACGTACCCCTTGAGCAATGCTATATAAGATCAGTTGCAATTTTGTACCATGAAAGCTTGAAAGTAATTAATTTACAATGGGGGCCGATCATCTTTTTAGAGGGCCTGAAGGTGAAAGAACAAAGCGTCCAGCCATGTATGTCTTCTAGATCCCAAACTGTACAAGACGCTCTGTCAGATAATGAAAATGTCACCCTCAAATTAAAGACTACAGATAAAAATGTTTCCACTTTCAGCACTTACGTATTCTTAGACCAGAGATCCCTCTCAGAAATGACAGCAATGAGGAAGCTCTTTAAAACGTTACACTCAATTGACATACTAGTACTAAAAGGCTGTCATAATATAACATCAATTAGAATGTATGAACAACATGCAGCATCAAAGAATGAACTGAACACAAAAAACATGTAACACAGTCAGTTTTGCCATCGGAAGCATCAGCTGTAACTCCCGGAAATCCGAACATGTAAGTCGTGATTATTATTGAATTTCTTTCTCTAACCTAATTTGTAAAGTGTATCACAACTGTGTCCCTAATGGAAAAGATGTGAGTCTATTCTACAATAGATGATACATCAAAAGATCTTGGCAGTTTCCCGACGATTATGTTTTGCCAATTCCTTGAAGACCACAAAGGCTGTATTTATTTCTTGAATTATTTTATTTCAAATGCAGCTTTACAGCTATGCCAGTCTTTACCATCCTTCTATAATGGTACGATGCTAAAGTCTTTAGGGTTTTGCATATACAAAGAACTTTATTAAAGTTTTAATTGAAATTTGATTTTTAAGACTGAAGGCCATACACCAACTCCTTCCTCCAGAGGAGGAAAGCGTTTCACGCACTAACCATTAAAACCAATAAACAGCAGCTAATGGATCCCGATCGCCCCGCTTATTTCAAGGCAGACGGCACTAGGACTTCAAGCCAAACTGCCACGCCAGCCCCGCGCACAAGCCCTCTCCCTGAGGCCACCGCTACAACCGACGGGCGCAGCACCGTCGCACACGCCACCGAGCGGACCCTCCCGGGGCGGGCTGGGGATGCCTCCGCCAGGCGACAGCAGCCGGCTAGCCGGCCCTGCCCGCGACCCGGGGCTCTCACCACCACCCCCGGCCCAAGACGCCGCGGCCTCGGGCGCCTCAACGGCGGCCGGGCGCAGCATACGGTCAGCCCGCCCAGGCCCGCTTCCCGCTCCGCCCGGCGGCGGCGGAAGTGACGTGCAGAAGAAGGCGTAACCTTCTTCCGCCTTCGCGAGGCTGAGGCGCTTTCGTTTCCCCGCCGCTCCCCGCCCCCCGGCGGCGGGACGGCCGCCGCCGCGCTCCCTCCCCGCCCCACTTCCGGGCCTCCGCCCCAGCGTCCCGCCTGGCTCCGCCTCCTTCCTCAGACCGAGGCTTCCGCCCCCGTGACGGGCGGCGCCGGGCGGGGGAGCTCGCGGGCCCGGCAAGTCGTTGCTGCTGTTGGCTGTTGCCGCCATCGCCGTGGGACGGCTTCCGTCTCCTCGGCGTCCTAACATGGCAGCGGCGGCAGCC
>VXBO01004998.1:115250-192913 GCA_013400135.1 Rhinoptilus africanus
CGGGACGCGGTGGTTGATTCCGCTGTCCTTGGTGTCGGGGATAAGCGGCGGTGGTTTCCTGCCTTGAAGGGCTGTCGCCGTCTCTCTGAAGGCCGTTTAAAACGCTTTACCCGGCTGGTTCTTTGCTGTCTCCCCCATCCCTTCGGTTGGCTTTCCTTTGAGCAACGCAAGAGCCGCCTTCGGGTCTCGCGGAGGTTTCTTTCTGCGTACGGGATGTTTGCTGGCGATACCAGTAGGCATCGCCCTTTTCCTGCCGTGGTTTCGTTTTCTGAGGAAGTAATAAATGCCATGAATCTGTTAGCTGCCTGCTCGTGTTTTATATTGTGAAGCGCGCAGGAAAATCAGCTGTAAACCGTGCACCAATTTAGTCTGATAAACCATTCCGTCTTAGTTTCTTTAGCCAGTGTGATTTGCTCTTCGCTCTCTTCGAAGGAATTGCTTGGTTTGTCCTATGTCTGGACAGTGTTTAATGTAATGGTTTCCTACTGCGATGAGAGCTTTGAGTTATCAGTGTCAGCAGGAGTAGCTGTCACACATGGATGCCTCTTCCTTGTGCAGTTCTACTCCGGCATTCAAAATGGCATACTCGTGTTCTGTTAGAGGTGCTGAATCTGTGCTTAAGGTGCTACAACTCAGCAGTAACTTGGCTGTGGAGTGTTAGCACGTCACTTGACCTGGGCAGCAACCCTGAAGTTAGAAGACTGGAAGGACAGGTAACTGAATGAAGTAAAGAAATGGGTACAGTTCATGAAGTGTAACATTCTGAGAAGTTAGACAGCAGGGTGGGTTCATGGCCTTCTAAGAACCAACTTCCTCCTTAATGGAGTGTCATTATAGGGTTCGTATCTCCTATCTGTGACATGATTTCTTCCAAGAGCTGTTTTAATGAATCCCATCTCAAACTGTACCTAACAGGTGAATTGCAGGGATACTTTGTATTTTCACTATTCAGGGAAAGTATGTTGACATTTAACCCATCTTTTTTTCTTAGGTTTTGTACTTAATTGGTGGTCTGAGGTTAATGCTAATTTGCAGCAAGAGAGTTTATTTTCGTGGCTTTTTTTTTTATATGTGCTGTACACTCCAGTGATTTCTATTTCCATGCATTCTCGTGGTGTTCAGTAGTTCACAGAGCTTTTGTAAAACTTGCAGTCTTGTACCGAAATAAGCCATCATCGCGAGATGTGACACATCTTGGGTACAAACTGCTTCAGAGTTTTCTTATCTCAAAAATGTATTGACATTGTGGAGTAAGTACTTAAATGCCATGAGGCACACTGCTCAGATGTGCAAAGTAGTGTATGAGAAAATCTGGCACTGCAAAGCAGAACTTGGTGTGTTTGGATTTGGTGCCCGTGAAAGTAAAGTTTTAAAGTATACTTTCTTACCATGTCAACACCATGATTCTTATCACTGGTCCTAGTGTCTGTTTTGGGATGTTAAGGATGATAGAACCGGTGCTCTTACAAACCTGTGCAAGAAGAACCTCCCATGATCATTCCTTTAGAGAAAGGTCTTCTCCAGTAGTGAGTTGTCACACAGAGATGCCTCTGTCACAGCTAATGTCAGTGTGGTGACTCTTTGCACCTCAGAGATTTCATAATCTTACACGTGGGCATGTGACTGCCTCAACATGCTGCCATGCATTCAGATGGCTTGACACAATCAGTAAACCCTGTTATAGTGAAAACTGGACAGGCTGATGTCCAGGAAGTTTAATGTCTGATGTCTCCCACACTGACAGCATATGGGTTCTTCTTGTTAGGCTTCTGGAAGAGCGTTCTGGCATCTCGATGCCTCTGGGAGCTTTGCGCATTATTTGTGTTTCTCCAGGTGTTGTACTCTGGCCTCTTGAAAGTTACGCCTCTATGTTCAGGAGAAGGGTCAGTAATGGGTTTGCCTGACTAGGACAGAGTTTCCCCACTTCATGGTGCTGAAAACATATCAAGGAATTGATGAAAGTTCAGGAAAAAAGATTTCTGGGTTTCTTTTATAGGCAAGTTTTGAGTTGTTCAGACTAAGATGAAGCATTCACTTTCTCCAGTTAAAGCTTTTAGAAACCTGGGTGCTCAATCAGGCTAATGCAGCATATCTATCAGTGTTCATTTCCACAGGTATCCTGTCCCGGTGGCTCAGGCTCAGTACAGGCTCAGCTTTACATTGACTTTCATTGGCAGTTTTGTCTTGTGACTAAATTATTCTACTGTAGCAGAGAAGGTACACATGCACTTTCTAGGCTGCCAACTGGGCTGTGCCAACTGACCATTTATACAGATTGTTTTGCCAGCCCACCAAAATAAGTTCCAGGGTATCAGTAAGCAAAGAGGCAAAAAATGATGTTCATTAAGAGGGAATATGGAGACGCAGCACAGCAGTGGTGGAAACTCAAGAAATAAGTGTTTGTGGTTTGTTTTCTTTTTTTAATGTTTGCATACCAATGCCTAATACAAAATTTATAATGAAATTATTTGTGATCAGTGAAAAAATATTAGCAACTTCTTCTACACCAGAAGGTGTCTTAAATGTATTTAAGAAGTATTTGGATTATTTACTAAGCTACTGTTCTGATAAATTTTCTCAATAAAGTACTTACGTTCTTAATGACGAAATCAATCCATCTTGCAATAATTATATTTTCGTATTATAAAATCTATGTTAATTTACTTTTCATGATTCTGTATAATCAGAAACTAAAAATAGATATATTTTAAACATGCCATGCATACACAAAACAAAGAAACTGTTAGAGGTACCGTGAGGCATGCGTAAGCTGCAACAGTATTGTGAGTTTTTTCCAAAACTCATATTGTATTTCAGGCTTCACTGAAATGCTTGTGTGTATCTTCCTTGTTACTGATTTTTTATTGGTAAGAAAGATGCACTTTGCATACCTTTGTGAACTTCGGTACAGCCTTACTATGTGTTGACTGATTTGGAAAGCTGGGTGATATTTTAAGTTCCTGCTCAAATTTGAGTGCTGGCGATAGGGTCAGATGCAGAGTATCTGCATTCCTTTAGCATTAGTTATCCAAGTGCAACTTCTTAGATGTGGTTAAGTATTTTTTGCTTTTGAAGAATGGCATCTAAATTCTTGTTACTGTAACAAGTGTTGCCATACAAAGTATTCTCATGGCTGAGCTGTATGGAGTTGATGTCAAAATTATGACTGATAGCTGCACACTCATTAGTATTTGTGATTGTGCTTTTAGACACAATGGCTTGTGGAGGTCTGGTAAAAGATCCTTTATTTGTTCAGACTCTGAATTACTAATGACAACATGCTCTTTGCATAAATTCTAGAGTCTCCAGCTTCTTTCCACTTGTTAAATCTTGCAAATCTTGAAAAGTTGTCCAAGTTAACTCGTTGTGGAAAAGATTTCATAGGCTTATGTATGCGGCTTCTGTGGAGAGCTACTGTCATGCAGTTTTCCCTCTCTTCTTTTTCTCTCTGTTTTTCTACCAAAATTAGGATAAAGCTTTATTTTAAAATAACAGCATGAAAACTTCTATTATAGGATCTTGTGATAGATAACGGTGATGTTCTTAGTGTTTCTGTTGAACCACCTATTGACTTCTTAAGAATGATATCTTTTTGTTAATATTTAGTGTATCAATTGAACTTCTGAAAGTGTTGAAGCTTTTAAATAGGACAGAGGACAAGGCACTTTAAGTTCTGCAGTTGTTGCCTTGTAACTCATCTTTTAGATGGAGGTGACTCTGTCAGTACAGGAGGGTAGAAAAATATTGCAGAACACTGGTGTTCACCACTGGCTTTTGTCCGTAGGTTGTGTCTAGAGGCCATCTGCCTAGAAGATACAGGCTACAGGATGTTCTTATATTTCAGTAATATACAGAAGCTCTTTGCTTTGAGCTCCGAGAAATGCTTAGAAATAATTTCTGTCTTTCGAATGCAACTACTTTTCTAGGCTTTTGGATCCCCTTTCTTTTGGTGTCCAAAGATGATGCACATTTATGTTCTGACATGAGGCAAGCTTGTTCGTATTGTGCTTATAGATGATTGTTATCATACCGGCTCTGCTACCATGAGTGATCCTCAGCAGGTTGTTGAGACTAGCAGACCCAACAGTGGACTGGAAAAGTTTGTGTGATTAGCTCTCTTATGAGTTACATACAGTTGTTATCAATTACTTTGTCTCCACTTAATCTGTTTATATCTTACTTTTTGTATTTGTTAATCTGTGTAACTGGCCTTAATATTATCTAGTTGTATGGATAATTGAGAGATGATTCAAATACCTGAGTATCCATAAGCAGTACTGAAAGACAGTTACTGGTTTGAAAATCTGTGATTTGAGAATAGAATCCTTTTCCTTAAATGTGTCTTATGGTTTCATCTGTTTGTTGACCTAATAGATTTCTCTCAGGTTAGACTGACTGATAATTCTTTATAATGGGGCATAAAGTGGGATAGCTAACTGGTAAATGTGTATCTTTCAGGTTATCAGTTGGCAAATAGCATGGGACATTCAGTTAATCACATGCGAAGTTACAGAAGGCTGCAAAGTTCTCAGAGTTTGGGTGGCGCATTTAGGTTCATTTTTTAGGTTCCTAAAGAAGTCCCTGCAAAGGAGACCCTGGATCACTATGAAATACTCAAAGTAAATCTCTATTTCTTTTATCATGTTAGGTAGCTGAGATATGTAGGTAAATTTTGTGAAAATAGGTAGCTATATAGGACAGCATTGAAAATATCCTTGCTAGATTTCTTTACAATTATCTGATAACTTTCAGGTCCCCTTTAAGAGGTTCACATTGTCAGTACAGATTTTTTTTACCCAGAAAATTATTTCTGGGCTAGGTGCTAGTTTGTGGAAGATGCCTGTGTGGTTCTGAGGCCAGTTCTTCACATCCTTCTCATGCATCTGCATGCTGGGAATGGCTACCGTAGGAGGAGACAGAACTTTTTAAAAGTATGGAAGTTGCTTATTGTAGGAAAGAGCTGTTTGTGTTGGAAAAGTTTGGGTTGCAAGGGATTAAATGTCTTCTCTAAAGACACTGTAGATTCAGTTTCACTATCACATCTGTCATGTGTGAGACTATTCCATTCTTTTAATTTGCAAAGTCAGCACCAGTAGTTTATTATCTTATAGTAACAGTCTGTAGGACCACGGGAAGCAAACGATGTGTTATTTCTGCTTCATTTACCACTTCAAGCTGATCCGTGTTGTTGCAAGCTGTGGTGGTATACACACAAAATTGAACATTTGGTTGTTGAACGCCTTTTCCGAGGCAGATGGTAAATCTAGAGGTGAAATCTGTGTTGGCTTTATGTTAAGTGTTCTAGTTGGCTTAGTAGCTAGGTAAGCCTCAGTGCATGTTCAGATCAAATAGCAGCAAAATTTACTTTGGCGCTTGTGGGCTAATATGTGAAAGAGAGAAGAAACTGAGGCCTATTTGTGAAGGAGTCTTAGCTGCTGAGGTGTTGTCTGTGATTTGTGGGCTTGTGTTTTGTTTTGAGGTGAGGTTTTTACTTTATCAAGAAAACCTATGACAGAAGCAAGTATGTAAGTTGAACCTTGCTGTTTGCTTCAGATTTAAGGGTTATAGAGATCAGAATTCATTCACGCTTTCATATATTGTACCTGTAAATTGCTCTGTTGACAGCTTCTTGGGCATTTGGCACTCGTTTGGCTCTTTCAAACTCTTACCTTTTAGCATTTTATGAATCTCCTGTCATAAACATCCACCAACAAATTGAGAACTACTAGCTTTATATTTTTATCATGAAACACACGCAGCGCTCCAGACTGAGCCTCCTGTTTATAAAGAATGCATTGCTTTTGTTTAAACAAAGACAGCTTTTTGGCTTATCACAGAATCATAGGGTTGGAAGGGACCTCTGGAGATCATCTAGTCCAACCCCCCTGCCAGAGCAGGGCCACCTTAGAGCAGGTTGCACAGGAACGCGTCCAGGCGGGTTTTGAATGTCTNTGTATCATTATGTATCATTTCATAGGTATAATGACTGACATCCTGCTGTTGGCAAGACAGGCTCAACTCAGGGTATTTTTCTTAATTTAACTTATTGTAAAATAACACAAAATTTTGATTCTTGGTCGGGAGTGGGGGGCAGTTAAATTAACACTAAGGGAAATGCCTTTCCTACCCCTTCTCCAAGCGCATCTTCTGTGATACACTTCCCTTCCTCCATTCCTAGACTAAGCTTCCCTTGTCCTCCCCATGCGTAATGCGCAGTCGGTCCCAATTCTGACAACAGGCAGCCTGAGAGGTCAGGGCCACTTGTAGGGTTTCCCTTTGTTGCCTTTGCTCCTTTGTGCTCTTTAATGGTTTTAGAATCATAGAATGGTTTGGATTAGAAGGGACCTTAAAGATCATCTAGTTCCAGCCCCTCTGCCATGGGCAGGGACATCTCCCGTTAGATCAGATTCCTCAAAGTGCCATCCAGCCTGGCCTTGAATGAACACTTGCAGGGACGGGGCATCCACAACTTCTCTGGACAACCTGTTCCAGTGTCTCACCACCCCCACAGTAAATACTTTCTTCCTAATATCTAATCTAAATTTCCCCTCTTTGAGTTTAAAACTGTTACCCTCATCCTATCGCTACACTCCCTGATAGAGTCCCTCTCCATCTTTCCTGTAGGCCCCCTTTAGGTACTGGAAGGCTGCTCTAAGGTCTCCCCAGAGCCTTCTCTTCTCCAGGCTGAACAACCCCAACTCTCTCAGGGTGTCTTCATAGGAGAGGTGATCCTCTGATCATCTTTGTGTCCCTCCTCTGGACTCTTTCCAACAGGTCCATGTCCTTCTCGTGCTGAGGACTCCAGAGCTGGACGCAGTACTCCAGGTGGGGTCTCATGAGAGTAGAGTAGAGGCGCAGAATCATCCTTGTCCTGCTGGCCATACTTCTTTTGATGCAGCTCAGGATGTGGTTGGCTTTCTGGGCTGCAAATGTTCATTGCCAGCTCATGTTGAGCTTCTTGTCCACCATGTTGCATGAAAGGAGCGAGGTGGTTTTGGCAGAAAATAAACCCCCTTGCGTTCTAACACTCCTCACTGAGCTGGGAGGCTAGGTGCAGCTAGGTTTAAGTTCTGCTTGATGCTCAATTTGCCACTACCAGTCCAGTCACGTTTAACTCGTGTTAAACTCTCACAATTTGGATTCACTGATAGCGGACTGCACTGTCGGTCCAGCCGTGCTCCTGAACTTGCACGGCCACCCTCGAGTCTGTGGTCGCGTCCAGCAAGAACTCAAAGCAGCTAGCTACCGAGGCAGTGCAGTTTATTAAAACAGCAGCTATACAGGTTCTTGGGATTGTCGGGGAGAACTACACTGTCTGCAAAGCATGTGTGAATAAAGGTAACGTTAGTTACACAAAACGTGTGACAAAGTTGTAATCAATACAGCCTGGCTATGAAGGTGAGAAAGAGATTCTCTAGAGTAGTTTCTGAGTTGAGTCTAACTCTTACCCACAGGCATCCCTATGGGGCGGGAAGAAAGGCTCAACCCGTCGACTGGTCCCAGGAGTCAGAGGCAGTCTGTGATGGAGTTCTCCCCGACTTGTTCTTGATGGTGTCTTCCTAAAATCCCCCTTTTCTCGGGCTATCTTTATACTATCTTTTTGGCTGTCAAGGTGGAGTTTGAGTGACTTTAGTCATAAATATCTTGATTATGATTGGCTTAGAGGCAGATAGCCTTCGGGATGGAGGTGTGTTTTGGTATTATACACTGAGGACAGCATTTCATCAATATTTGGCAGAATTCTGTCTCTGGGTAGCGAGTTTGCCGCTTACCTGTCCCTCTTGTTCTTGTACTGGCTACACACCACAGGGCAGGGCCACGGAAAATGGCGTTCTGTTCCGTCCCCTGTGTAATCGTTGAATTGCAGGTACTGAAACAGTACTGCTTGGAGACGGAAACAATACCACTGCTTGAAACAATAGTGCTCAAAACAATATCACCTGGAGCTCATGCCAGCTGCAGCCGTGCTCCCCTCAAGGCCCCTTCTGCTATGTGTGATTAGTGCTGTACTTTTTGCAGTTTTAGCCAATTTTCATGGTTATGCCACACACCAACACCTCCAAGTCCTTCTCCTCAGGGCTGCTCTCAATCCATTCTCTGCTCAGCCTATGTCTGTGCCTGGGATTGCCATGACCCCTATGCAGGACCTTGCACTTGGCCAGGTTGAACTTCATGAGGTTTGCACGGGCCCACCTCTCACGTCTGTCCGGGTCTCTCTGGATGGCATCCCTTCCCTCTAGCGCTTTGAATCGTGCCACAGAGCTTGGTGTCTTTGGCAAACTTGCTGAGGGTGCACTCAATCCCACTGTTCTTCTGCTCTGGTGGGTTGCCTGCAGGCTACAGCCCTGTGAGAGTAGGAGGACAGGGAGGGAAAATTCCCTGCTCTAGCATGGATCCACCATGGGCCACAGCACCTTTGGGGTCATCCCTGCTCTGTCATGGAGTACCTCTTTTCAGTGTGCCTTTAGTGCTGTGCATAGCAACGTCTCCTCTGTTGTGTCTCATTTGTCTCCTCTGTTTCTTCCCCAATGTGATGGAGCAGAAGTACCATGTGCCCTGCTGGTTGAAATTTTTGCATGCAGTGGGTTGTTTCCATGATTTTTGTGAGCCATCTGGCACTGGCTGTGACTGGCTAAGGGCAATTCATGGCCTGATCCTGCGCTGGCCACCCCTACAGCCTTCTGGCACCAAAACCCTGCAGTCTACCGTCAGTACACCTCTGGGTGTAGCTTAGCAAACAATTTAAGCGGCTCTTAGTGAACAGCTGTTTTCCCAGACTAATCAAAATTTGATTCATTGACATAATCTTCTATACTTTTCAGGTGGCTTTTTTCCCTTTTGTATGCATATAACTTTTCATCTTTGTAACATTTTGACTTTTGCATGTAGTGATCGTATATAACCAATAGTTTAGGAATCCTTGTATTTTCTCATATCTACCTTGCTTTTTAGAGAACATACAATTATTGTTATTATTTTTTCCTACATTGTGGGTTAATTTGGAGCTTGTATCTGTTTTTTCCCCAAAAATCTTTTCTTTTGTATCCAAAACATAAAAGCTTTCTGCTTAGCTGTTTAAACACAATAACTTCCAAACATACTTTCACTGTGAGTGTGCGGAGGCATTTCTGCATACAGTGATTCTGTTGTACTCTCAAGATTTTGATGCCATCAAAAGATAGATTGCAATTGTGCATCTGGGCATCTGGACAATTTGATGCAAGATAACCAATAGATTTATAATCTGAACGTACTGCTAGACTATCACGTGCATCTTCTGAAGTAAAAAAATGGGTGCATCTTCAGTGCTTATTTAAAAAAAGGCACAATACTAGGCTGAAAGGGTCTCAGCAGTGAAACTCTCACTTTCTATCAAATCAATAAAAGATACCATGATGTCTCTTACATGCAAAAATCTTAGTGAGAGATGACCAAACTTTGTCTAAGAATCAAATGGAACATCATCAACTGTTCAAGTAAATTACCCAGTAGGTTCACTTTTATTCAGGGATGACTAGCTCATCTTCCTGATGACCACATCCACAGAATGGGACAACTGTGCAGCTGCCTCACCACTACCTGGCATAATGGGAAGAGACAGGGGCTGGGACAACTAATAGTACAGGACAAGTGAAGCTTTCAAACAGAAATTTTCTAAATTGTCTCAAGTTTACAAAGGATGCAGCCTTTTAAATTCCTGCATGTACAAGAACAGGTTACTTGCAGTTAGGACTGCCAAACTTGGTCCATGAACTGGCATAGTAGCTTATCTTAAAACGCCAGCCATCTGGAGTGAGGCAGAAAGGACCTGCCGCCACTAGATAGGGTAATGCTGGGCTCACCCAGGAAACACGGGTGTAGCTCTGCCTGTGAGGCGGTTGTGGTTGACTTAAGTTGAGGCTCACCCACGGAATGGGGGAGAGGACCAGAAGGAGGAGGCTGCCCCTCCTCGCTTAGCAAGCTGCTGTCTTGTGCATGCACTACCTCATCCTAGCTTCTTGCTGCCTTAAAGTAAATACTGCACTCTTCATAAGGTTTTGAGAGCAGAAGAGCTTTTGAGAGGTAGAGAAAACAGGGAAGCTGTAATTATACCTGGAGGCAAAAGAGTATTGTCTGAGCTTTCAAATATAAAACTCTCCAGTTACTCCATATTAACCTTGAATGACACGGTTGGATGTTAGTTCTGTAGTATCCCTAATTTTTATTGCTTATTTTCCTTGCTTTTCCTTTTACATTTTTTAATTCTCCTGCACAGATTTGCCATGTGGAAGTTCATGTAATGTTAGATGTTAAGTTGAAGTGATGTGAATGTAGAAGAGTTAAAAAGTAACAGTTACTCCAGAGTCTTAAGTAGGAACACCAATCTCTTCCTGTAATTTCCATTTGTTTCACTTGCATCAAATGCTATGAGAAATTTTACAGTTTTGCTAATTTGCTACTGGATACTAACTGTATCTTTAACATAGTCACAACTAGGGGGAAGGTAACTGACAGATGGAAAGCAGACTTCTAATGAAACCTTAAACGGTGTTTTCAAAATACTTTGTGAGTCTGAGTAGTAGGGGTGGAAAGAAAGAGGTGTGGGAAATGATGAAGGCAAGCTGCTACAGGGAGTGCAAGAGCTTCAGGGAAGAATCTGGCTAAAAGCGCAGAAAGCACCTGTTGGAGTCACGACCACAGGACTAAAGGGGTTGATGGACTTAAACAAGACCAGAGTTGACTTTTACTTAAATTTCAGAGACCTGGAAAAGCAGGAGAAAATACAGATATTTAATCTCTTTCTCAAAATAAATTAATGTTGGACATTAGGGTGCAAAAATTAGGGTAGATGTAGAGGCATATAAATGTATGTAGAAAGCAGGATAAAAAGTCCAAAGCGACAGAAACACACTCAAAAGGTGGAGGCAGCAAAGTGGCAGATTGTTTAGATTCAAAAGAATATACCTCAGTGTTTTAATGGTAAAGACTTTTCTAAAAGAAATCTTGATTATTTTTAAAAAATTATATAATTGAAGGACAAAGACTTTAATGTATATCCAACCTTGAGAAATATTCAATTGGTTTAATGTCTCAAAAGAGTATAATTAAATATGGGACACCCTCTAGATCATGACTACTGCTGTTGTAATTGCGCAGTCTGAGTAGAGCTGTTCAGTCTTGCTCCTCAGCCCTCAAGGTGGTTATCCATAAGACAGTTCCTCCTCCTTAAAATTCCAGTTGCTCACTGGAACGTATTTTAAGCAAGTAAAGAACCAAACTACTCCAGTATAGACAGTTTGTCTAAGTTGAGAAAGAAAATGAAGTTAAGTTCTGGAATTAAACTGTGTTCTGGGTTAATACAGGGAAAAATATTTGGTCACTTCTCAGTAGTTTGTGGCAAAGTGAATAGAAAGACTACTATTTTTTTTTTCATTTATATGAATACTTTATGGAGTACTTAATTATCATAACCAAATAACCTCCAATTTTTGTAGGCATTTGGCATACCTACTGATGAAAACTTTGTTATCACCACAACAAGCAGGAAGGAAATTACAGAAGACAACTTCAGTAAGTATCTTAGACGGCAAAATAATTGCAGCTATTTCTTATATTGATGATGATTTTCTTATACTCTATGACATGCAGAAGTACAAATCCTGTAATAGTTTGCCAAGAATTGTTACAAAATTGACTTTTGCAAACAAGTTTTTAACAACTACTCATTAGTATGATGACAGTTACACAAGGTAATTTTTTACATTCCATTACAAATTCTGTAAACGATAGGAAAAAATGGCATGTAAATATCTGTCACCTGCGAAAACTTGCATTATTAAGCTTGGAAACATGAAAAGATTTTCAATTAAACGTTGTTGCTAGGAGGCTGAGTAGTCGACGCCTAGGAAAAGATAGAGATTACCTGAGGCTAAACCTGTACTGGTTTTGAGAGCAGAAGTTGACTGGTGCAGTGAATGCTCTTCAGTATACTTTATATTTCATCTTCACTGCAGGCGAACTTGTTCAAGATGGAGTTACTTTATATCTGCTACAGTCAGTTGATCAAATGCTGCTTTTGGCAACCAAGGAGCGAATTGACTTCCTGCCCCACTACGATACACTTGTTAAAAGTGGGATGTACGAGTACTATGCCAGCGAAGGGCAAAATCCTTTGCGTAAGTACTTGCCAAAATAATCTTGTGTAAGTGATATTTGTGCGAATATAATGTGGTTATGAGCAATTCAACTTTTAGTACAGCTGCTGATCTTAACTCTAAAAGAAAAATTAACTTTTCTTTATGGAATTTTTTTTTTAAAAAGTGATTCAAAATGGTCATGTAAGAATCCAGATTTACAGAGGTACCTCCTCAAATACTTCATCAAGAAGTTTGAGTATTTTAAAAGTAAAATGACTTCAGTCTTGATAATAAACTTGCAGATGTCATCCAGTCAGGTCAGCATTTGTGTTATCAGGTTCTTGTCTCCGGTACTGCCTTTGGACTTGGTGTCCCGTCTATGGTTCTACAAGGCTTAATTTATCAATGAGAACATATATTTCTTTAAAAGATGCTGCTTTATTTTTTATCTAACTGGTATATAAATATGTAACCAGCGCTTGGTTTGTTTTATTGAAAAAAATAATTTCTGTTTATGGCTTCTCTGAAAATTCTGTCTGTAGCTATGATTGCTGTTGTACATATTAGGTACAGCAGGCTCAAGATTGAACAGAAAAAAAATGCAAGCGTCAAGACTCAAGCATTATACTATTCCCACAGCAATTTGTGTTTCAAAACAATCTCAACAATGTCTGTAAACAGTAACTGTGTTTTTAAGTACCATTCTCCTTTTACACCCTCCCCCTTTCTACACTTCATCTCTGTTCCTTGTGCCGCCAAAGACACTTTTTGGTTCAGTTTTGGATACTCAAAGTGCACTAATAGTTTGGTCAGTGATCTGTGTATTTCTGTGCACAGGAATTGCTGTATTAGACCTCACGAAGCATTCTGTCTAGATCCGTGCTTTGTTCCTACCAGCAGCCAGTATCAGATACCTGAGAAATACTAGGGGAGCAGAAAGGCCATGCAGAGCTGGAACAAGAGTGATACAGGGACTTTTGAGTTCCTGCCTATGGACTGCTCTTTTTTTGTTATGTCATACAGAAAGTAACTGGATATCTTTAGCATTCACGATATTTTGTGGTGTTGAGCCCCCAACTTAATTGCATGTAATGGGAAGTGTCATGTCTTTTTGTATATGTTGAAATAGTTACCAGATTTTTCACCTGTTGACCCTACTTTGTATGCTGGGAGAGATCATAAAGTGTTACTGGCAGATTGTCTAACTTAGTGAATCACACTTAAAACTAACAAACTTGGGGGTTAGGATGCAAAGCCCACACTAGTGAGTGCTACACACTAGCATACTCAGAAGCACCGGGATGGATGAGTGCACCTACTGGAGTAGTGAGAAATGACCCCAACCCTCCACAAAGGTTCCACCAAAAAGGTGAGACAGTCATCAGGCCAACTGAAGTGTCTTAATACCAATGCACGCAGCATGGATAACAAACAAGAGGAGCTGGAAGCCACTGTGCAGCTGGAAAGCTACGATCCGACCACTGTTGATGAAGCTTGGTGGGATGACTGGAGTGCTGCAGTCGATGGCTATTAACTGTTCAGGAGGGACAGGCAAGGAAGGAAAAGTGGGGAGGCAGATTGCCCCCTGTATAAAAAAAATTGGGTTCACTGCACAGAAACACTGTTTGGAAAACAGCAGTGTACAGGTCAAGAGCTTATCAGTGAAATTAGAGACCAAACCAGCAAAGGAAACCCTCATGGGTCGTGTTTACCGCAGGCTGCCTGATTTAAGGGGAGAGGAGGTCAATGAAGTGTTCTTACTTCAACTACAGGAAGTATCACACTTGCAGGCCCTGATCTTGCTAGAGGACTTCAATCACCCTGCCATCCACTGGAAAAGCGATACAGCAAGCTGCAAGCAGTCTAGAAGACTCTTGGAGAACATTGAGGGTAACTTCCTAATCTAGGTGATAGAAAGCCTAACCAGAGGAGATGTATTAGTGGACCTGTTGCTCACCAACACAGAGGAATTTATTGGAAGGGTCAAGATCGGTGGTAGCCTGGGCTGTAGTGATCATGCCCTGGTGGAATTCACGATCTCAAGGGAGAGAGGCTTGGTGAAAAATACATAATCAGGACTCTAAACCTTTTTACTAGGGCCGGAAGTAACAGAACATGGGGAAAACTGAAAGAGGGTAGGCTTGGATTGGACATATTTACTCTGGGGGGGTGAGACACAAGAACAGCTAGCCCAGATAAGTTGTGGATGCTTCATCCCTGGAACTGTTCAAGGCCAGGTTGGACGGGGCTTTGAGCAACCTTATCTAGTGGAAGATGTCCCTGCCCATGGTAGCAGTGGACATCCAGCATTGGAACTGGATAATCTTTGAATGTCCCTTCTGACCTAAATTGTTCTAGGATGCTGTCATTTCTTGTTTGCATTTTCTGTGCCAGTCATGGATCTCGGGAGTTCATTTTTCCAGGCATATGCATTCGGTTTTGCTTAATTAAGGCTGTTATTTTCCTTTTTGAACAGAACTAACAAACCTGAGGTGCAGCAGTGTAAACTAGCCTGACCGTTCCTTGTCTCTGCATAGCTTCCTAAATAGAACTTGATGCCTCTGCCTCTAGCTCAGCTCAAGACTTCTGTAAAGAAAGGCTTATTGCCATTTCATTTCCTTGTGACACTGAATTGGTGGTTGCACCTGACATTGTTGAAAATGAAGGCCTCTGTATAATAATCATTACCTGCAGTAGCTGTCCAAGAACTTTTCACAGAAAGATTGGGACATCTTGGACATGTGGAACTGTTATATGGCATCCTAGAGTAAATCAGGTCAGGAGGAATCTCTGGAGATCAAGTCATCTAAATTCCTGCTCAAATCAAAGTCCACTTGAGTTTTGACTATGTCCAAAGAGTAGAAATTCCACAGCCTATTTGAGTATAAAATAAATACATCTTTGTCTCATGAATTTTCCATGTTCCAACTTTTGTCAGTTGCTTCCTCTTCTATCACCGTATACCTCTGAGAAGAGTATGGCTTCATCTTTGTACCCTCCTGTCATGGTTTAACCCCAGACAGCAACTAGGACCACACAGCCGCTTGCTCAGACTCCCTCCATCCCACCCCCGGGTAGCGTAGGGAGAAGCCCGAGGGAAACACTTTGGTTGAGATAAAGACAGTTTAATAGAACAGTAATGGAACACACACACAAAAAAAAAGATAAAAGAATATACAAAATGAAGTGATACAACACAAGTTGTATCTCACTGTCTGATGATTGGTTGCCCAGCCCATCCCGAGCAGTGATCGTGGATTCCTGCCACCTGCATAGCCCCCATTTATATACTGAGCATGACATCTGTGGTATGGAATAATCCTTTGACCAGCTTGCCCTGTCTGTGCTCCCTCTCAGCTTCTATGGGAAGCAGAAAAGGTCCGATTAATGTAAACATCACTTAACACATATTGTTTTAGTTGTTGCTATCAGCATTTTTCTCATACTAAATCCAAAACACAGCAGCTGCTAGAAAGAATGCTAACTGTATTCTGGCTGAAACCAGGACACCTCCTAGCAGTAAGACAGCAATAAGGACTCCCTTAACCTTCTCTTCTAAGTCTGAACAATCACAGTTCCCTCAGCAGCCTCTCCTTGCATGTCAGGTGCTCAAGCCCTCTAATGGCCTGGAGCACTCCTCTGGACTCCGGATTTCTGTCTCTTCAGTCTGGGAAAAAGACGTCTGAGGGGAGATCATATCAACGCTTATAAATACTTAAAGGGTGGGTGTCAGGAGGATGGGGCCAGGCTCTTTTCGGTAGTGCCCAGTGACAGGACAAGAGGTAACGGGCACAAACTTAAGCACAGAAAGTTCCACCTAAACATGAGGAGGAACTTCTTTACCTTGAGGGTGGCAGAGCACTGGAACAGGCTGCCCAGGGAGGTGGTGGAGTCTCCGTCTCTGGAGACATTCAAAACCCTCCTGGATGGGTTCCTGTGCAACCTGCTCTAAGGTGGCCCTGCTCTGGCAGGGGGGTTGGACTAGATGATCTCCAGAGGTCCCTTCCAACCCTACTATTCTGTGTAATTCTGTGATTCTGACTCATTTCAGTAGTGTCTTTTTCAGAGAAGCCTAAAGCTGGACACAGTACTCAGAATGCATTCTTGTGAAGACTGGATAGAGTGCAAGAATCACTTCCCTTAACTGTCTGATTGGCACTTGGTCAGTGTCTCTGTATGCCTCCTGGGTAGCCCATCTCCTTATTCATACTTCCTGTCAGCATTTGAACTTGGTCAGGAGTTTTATTGATCAGTTCTGGCCTCCTGCCGCACATACTTGAATTTCTGCACATTGGAGTCAACTGCTCTTGTTCATTGACGAGGCAGTCCTTGGAGATCAACCAGCTGTTGTGAGCCATCCAGGGCAACTATTAAAAATGCTCACTAAGGGCAAGAAAGTAATTACACAGAAACAAGGTACCAAAGGGGTGTAAAGTAAAAGAGGGAGAGCTTTATAGAGTATAGATCAGTAAGGACTGGTGGATAGATTAGGGTGGGCTGTGTCTGTCAAACCTACATTTTCCTTTTCTTCATATGTCAGGCTTTTTTCTTCCCTCTACTGTACATGACAATAAGATTGTTGATTGCATAGCAAAGTGTTGTCAACAGTGAGGCTGTTCATTTGGAGAATATAAATGCACGAAGCTGGCAGATATCATACTTCCTCATTGTATTTGTGTCATGGTGATAGATCTTCAAGCTGAACAGTAGTAGTTCTTTCTGCTGAAAATGAAATACTGTAATACCCCTAGCTCCTGTGTCATGTTGCAGTGAAATGCATTGTGGCTTACTAGGAGTATGAATTATGGATGCTGAAGCCATGCTGAGATAGTTGGTTAGCATCTTATCTTAGGCTACTCTGATCTCTAGCTGCTTGACTTTTTTTGCTCATTTTACCTGTCAGATGTTTTTTTTTATTGGCAAGTGTTGTGTTTTGTATTGTTTCTTCTGCCACTCTCATCTTGGGTTCAAAGGATTCTGAAGTTATTTGTTGTAAGAAGCTGTGTTTTTTCATATTTGAAGGAGACAAGAAAAATAAGAACAAAAGCAGCAAAATGAGATATTTTGTTGTGATTTTTGTCAGTATTGCTGATGATGCCAAACTGGGTGGTGAGACAGACATGTCAAGAGGGAGAGACGTCTTATGGAGACACTTGGACAGACTGGCACAGTGGGCAAGCAAGAACTATATGAAGTTGAACAAAGGCAAGTGCAAAGTCTTGCACCTGGGATAACATCGTCAGAGAACCCAGTACAGGCTTGGATCTCTGTGTCTGGGGAGCAGCCTTGCTGGAAGGGACCTGGGAGTCCTGGTGGACAATAAGCTGAACATGAGTCAGCAGAGTACTGCTGCGGCAACAGAGGCAAATCGGATCCTGGGCTGCACCCCCAGGGGCGTTACTAGCAGATACGGAGATGTGGTCATCTCACTCGGCACTGATTAGGCTATGCCTGCACTGCTGTGTCCAGTTTTGGTCCCCACAATTCAAAAAAGACACAGACACTGGAGAGGGTCTAAAAAAGGCCACAAAGATAATCAAAGGGCTGGAAAACCTGCCCCATGAGAAAAGACTGAAGGAGCTAGTCTTCCCTCCCTGGAGAAGAGAAGGCTCAGGGAGGCCATGTCACAGTATTCCAGTACTTAAAGGGCAGTGTCCTGGTCTGAGACAGGCAGCTACCAAGAGGACGAAGTCTCTCTCTTCACAAGGAGCTACACTGAGAAGACAAGGGCCAATAGATACAAGTTGCACTGGGATACGCTTGATCTCAATATAAGAAATACATTTTTTTAATAGTGAGAACAATCAGTCACTGGAACAACCTCCCTAGGGACTGGAACAACAACCTAGGGATGTGGCAGAGTCCCCATCACTGGAGATTTTTCAAGATGTGACGTGGACAGAGTGCTAGATAATCTCAAGTAGGCTTCCTTTCCCACTAAAGGTTGAACCAGGTGACCTTTTGAGGTCCCTTCAAGCCTGGATTGTTCTATGATTCTATGAATTTTGTTAGTTTACAGACATTAATGCTGAGTAATAGGGAGAAAAAAAGTGCGACAACAGCATTTTTAGGTAAATGTGTGTACTTCAAAAGTTGCAGGTAGAAATACTAGATTCACGTTCACTGGAAGCATTTATATTCTTTCAGTTGCAGAATTTGTTGAGATTCGAATGAGCACTTTTGACAGTCAAACTATAGTACATTCCTGAAGCAGTTCAGCCTTAATTTGAAGGAGTGTACCTTTAGCAACCACATAGGATGATTAAAAAAAAAAAAATTTAAAAAAGTGCTTGAGCATGAGGGTGTAAGTAGGAAATAATATCAAAACACATGCAGCCCATCCACTGGAACAGAAAAATAATGAACAAAATAAAATGTTAATTCTGTAGCATGACGAGATGATGTGAGGTGTGGCACAGAACCTTCTGTTACTTGATGTTCAGCTGCAAAACTAAGGAATTTTGCTACTATCCATTCATATTTCCCTTTTAGTTATATATAACATTGCTAGCTGTGGAGTTAATACTGTTTTCCTAATACTTGCACAACAAAACTTGTGGGACAAGAAGATGATGAAAGCTGGAAATTGGGAGCAAGGACCTATACTGCAAGAATGGAGAGATGAAGGGTGGAAAAATGGAGAAATATAGTCCTCTGGCATATGGTTTTATATATGTGTGTGTGTGTGTGTGTATAAACTGTAGTCGTATAGTTATAAACCACCTTATATTAGAACTGCTAAGCTTTGAAGACTTATACATAGTCTGTGGTTTCTTCTTGTATTTGTTTTTCTGTAACTGTTTATCAAAACTCCCAATCCCTATTCCTCTATTAAAAAAAAAAAGTCTCACCTTAGAAGAAAAAGAGGATTTTATGGTTGGTCAAGTATCATCCATTTAGCTTTACTTATGGTAGCATTTAAACAAACAGGTTTGTGCATTAAATGCAAAATGATGCATCCTCATCAAGTTCTACAGTGGAACTTGAAGAAGTTCCTTCTGTTTTTATGGTGGTTTATGTCAAGAAAATAAATGTTTAAAAATTTTTTCAGTTTAGAAATATGTTACACTTTTAAAGAATTTTGGTTTCAGTGTTGCTATTTTGGTGTTTGTGGTTGTTTTTTTTTTTAAAAGCAAAATCTAAATTCTTAAATCAAGAAATAAGATTAGTATATGCTGAGGACTATACACTGTGTTGGAGAAATTCCCCAGTATGTGCACAACAATCCAACTCTGTTTTCATGGTAATAAACAGCACTGCAATCAAACAGTTGGTTTGTCGGAAGGAACTGTTACATCTCATAAGATCTTTATGATGCCATTTACAATTTTTTTGTATTCTTTTTGTAAACAAATAGCTTTCTATTTTGGAAATTGTGCAATATTTCCATTCAGTTTTTTTTTCAATGAGTTAATTCTTTCCTCAATCTTTTAGCAAGTTATAGTCAGTTTTGTACATACTTTGGAGTTTCATATGAATCATACAAGTTCACTCCCAATCATCAAGAAAAGGACAAATCTGTCTTGTGGTAAGGAGCCTGTTAGTTCATTACGGTTCCTATGTACTTCTAGTAATTGTGTTCTTACCATCAACAGTGCTATGAGAAATTCAGTGATGAAACAAATCATAAAGTATGTATACAAAAGCTTTTTCTTTCTTTTTTTTTAAGTCAAGATGTTACATAATTTTGATGGTTGTAACAGTGCCTGGCTTTTGTCTGCATTTAGGGAACGTGTTATCCTAATTGCTCAGAAGAAACTAATGTGCGTGTATGTTTACTGAGTGCTGTCTTTTGAGAACAAGATTTTAATAGGGTTATTTTTCTTCAATTTCTTTAGCATTTGCCCTTGCTGAGTTGATTGACAATTCCCTGTCAGCTACATCCCGAAATACTGGTATTCGGAGTATACAGATAAAATTGGTAAGACAGAAATACTTGCCTTTTTTTCAGGAGTAGTTTGCATTATCTTTTCTTTTCTGGTGCTCCATGTTTTTTGTTTTTCCCCCTAAACAGTTATTTGATGACTCCCAAGGCAAACCAGCTGTTGCTGTGATCGATAATGGAAGAGGAATGACTTCTAAACAGCTTAACAACTGGGCTGTATATAGATTGTCAAAGTTTACAAGACAAGGTGACTTTGAGAGGTTAGAAAGTTTTAATCATTTTTACAACAATTAGCTAACTCTGCGAAGGTTAACGAAATATCATTTTAAGACATATCTCTATACCAACACTTAGCTGAAACCTATCATTCTATTATTACATATAAACAAACATCTTTTTTGGATGTAGGAAGCAGAGAAGCTTCATAACACAAAACTGGTCTTCCAATATTATGATACTGTGGTAATATTTTATTTTTATTCTCATGTCCTTTTCTAAGCTGTCTTTGACTTGGCTTTTTATAGTGTATTCAACTGTTACCTGAAAGCCTTTCAGTAGAGTTTTAAGAAATGCATTCAGTATCTGTTGTGCTACTGGAATAACAGATACAGGGTTTTGATTTAGGTTTTTGGTTTGTTGAGGTTTTTTTGGTAGCTTAATTGTTTACAATGTAATGCAAAATTATACCTGAAGATGTCTGTATTTTCTGAAGGAGGCTAAGCAAAATAAATGTTTTGCATTTAAAGAAGAAAGTCTAGGTTTATGGTGGGTTTTGCTACTTAATTAAATGAATTAATTTTACAGTTTTGAATCTGTTCTCAAGGAATCTTCCACCTGCACAGCCAGACTTAACCCTAGTGTAGAGAATTCCAGAGAAGCAGTTATGTAAGTTCTTGAGCTTTAGTCTCTTTTTAAACCTCTTAAGCCTAGGACAGTAAATATGAAGATGAGGATCACAGCCTCAATCCTAACTAGTTTGTCCTATGAAAAAACAGTGTAAAATGTAATGGGGCAGTGGAAAGTGATAATATAGCTGAGGAGAAGTTTTCTTGCATTGGAAGCATCTCCAAATAGAATGACTAATATCTATCAAACAAATGAAGATAAGGGCATAAAAACTGATGCTGGGCCATCTAGTCATTTGTAAAGAAATTCACTGCTTTTTGAAATTGCTGTAGGTGAATTTAGTAACGGTATAGAAATGTGTATTATTTTTAAGCTACAGGTTTAAACTGTGGGTTGATACCATTCAGTGGGAGGATAGCTGTAAATTACACCAGGATACGTATCTACACCTTGTTTTCATTTTGGACTGCTATGATTTAAAAACAGATGTTCGTCCTACTATTTGATTAAACTATGTAAGACTGGTCATCCATCAAAGCTGACGTGAAAGACATGGAATTTAACTACTGATGGCATATGTAGTCTCTTTAAGACTGGCATAGTTGGTTGACTGTATTTCCCATTTTGACTCAAAAGTATTTATATGATAGGATGATGTCAGAAAGATCAGGCTTGCTTTGTAATCCATTTTCATTTGCAGTAGCTTCACAGCTAATACCTTGCCACGATCAAAAGGAGAGCACTGAGGGTTTTGCATTTTACCTTCTACCATCAAAACTGTGTATAATTGCTGTCACTGCAGTATCTATCACACAGACCTATTGATCATGTCCCTGTTGCAGAGTTAACAATGGAGAAAATTTTTCAGGGTAGTAGTTTCTTTTTCTATCAGATTCTCTCTGCCAAGTAGTATCCTCTCTTTCGTCTGAACTTCAGTGTAAAAAGATTGTATGTAGATAGTAATAAGCAGAAGAGTTTCATATGAAAAAGTTGAACTTGTATGATTTAATAAGGGACAGAAATGTCTTCCAAGATGACTTAGAAAAAGAGAAAATCTGTCATCATCCTTTAAAAAATAATAGATCAAGAATTTTAGGCACAAAATTTTTAATGTTGCAATTATAATAGGTCTAAAGTGAAGGATTTTGAACAAAGGGAGTACTGTAAGAATTTATTACAAGCTGTTTGGATCAGAAGTTTATTTTTTTGTAAATTACATTTGTCTTGAGAAAATTTATTAAAGCCACTTTTACTCTCAGTGATCATTCAGGATATGTACGCCCTTTGCCAGTGCCTCGTAGTTTAAATAGTGATATCTCATATTTTGGAGTTGGAGGCAAACAAGCAGTGTTCTTCGTTGGACAGTCTGCCAGAGTAAGTAAATGTCAATCTTTAACTTAATTTTAAAACATTTTTACGTAAGCAGATTGTTATTATCCTAGCTTTTTATCACAGCATTAAACTATTTTATTATGTTCATTTTAAATCTTATTTTGATTTTTAAATACTGTTTCTTTAATATAAACAGATGATAAGCAAACCTGCAAATTCTCAGGATGTTCATGAACTTGTCCTTTCTAAAGAGGATTTTGAAAAGAAGGAGAAAAATAGAGAATCAATATACAGTGGATACATTCGAAACAGAAAGGTAAATAGCCTTAATGCTTTCTTCTTTTTAATTGAAAGCCTTTCCTGGGTTAACATGATTTCACTGTATAATATTCTTGTAATACTTATCTTTATGAAGCATTTGCATTGTGGATTGTAAAAGAAAGTAATGGAAACTTGAAGACATATCATAAGGCTTTATTTGTATGTGATTCTTTTTTCAGTTTAGCTTAAAGGACAGAAATGCCATATAGTTTGACAAATCAGGTTAAGAAAAATATTTTAAAATACCTTTATAAGAACAGCAATTGTTTTGCTATGTATAAGTCAAAGAAAAACCTCTGTTTTCTGAGGTAGGAAGGAAGAAATAAGGGGAAACAAGCTGTGCTTATGTAGAAAAACTAACCTGCATATGGCAGAAAAGTCCAGCCAGATCAATAAAACTCAGTGGTTTCACAAATCTCCACTGAATTTGTAAAATAAATTAAGTATTTAGTTGTAAACTAAAATGAACAGTCCCGATGTTTTTCATGAAGAAGTAAATCTTAAGCAAAAAGCTGTAAGATAAGGAGGAAGACCAAAAAGAACTGTTGTTTGGACATTTTTGATCAAGTGGATAAAGACTTAGAATTAGCTAAGGGTGCTGATGGGAGCATAAGTGGGTGCTGTGTATGATGATGTAATCAGACCTTGATGATAGCTCACTGCTTGAGGGTTGTATCAGAATTCTTAGCCTTTTATATGGGTTTGAAAGGAACAGAAGGTGAATAAGCTTTTTATCATGCCAATCTTGGGTTGGTGACTTGTGGCAAAGAATGAATTGTCAGAAATGTACGAGTTGTATTTTTAATCTGTACACAATATAGATGAGAAAGTAGAGTCACAGAAATAAAAACTGAAACTAAAAGTGAACAAAATCTGTCTTTTGTAGAGGGCAGAAATGCTTTTCTTCCCCATTTGATGTTAAAAAGGGAGGGTGGGAGATGGAGAAGTAGAAAATAAGATAATAGACAGTAGCTGGATGAAACTAGCAGAATGAGGTGCATAGATACTACCAAAGAATTCAAGAAGGTGTTATAATCACCTGTTTGAAAAGTTCTGATGATATATAAAATGGAAGTGAAGATATATAAAATGATTGAGTTAAAAAAAAAAATTTGCAAGTAAAGTTCTGTTAGAGGTAAAAAATAATCCAAGAGGGAAGAGATTAAGTGAAGCACTCAAGTGATAGAAAAATAACTCAACAAGTGTGGAGATAAAGGGTGGACAATTGGGGTTTAAGAAATTTTTACAAATCACTGAAATAGCCAGGCCAGTTTGTCATATTGATATGTAATTAAATGTGTGAATTTTTCTCTTGAATGTCTTGAAAAATGTTCCGCAGGGCACCGTCTACAGTTAGCTAGAAGATGTGTCATTTCACCAATTCGGTGATGTGTTTCCTTTTTGCCTCTTTTTCTACAAAACAAGGCATAAAGCTGCATTTACTATAGCACGTGTATCTTCTCAGTTGTACCAGTTCTTTGCGATTGCTATCAAGATCTCCATCTTTGTATTAAAAGAGCTACTTTTCTGGATGCACCAAATGTAAAGGATTATCCACTGATCCAACATGAAGCGTGACATCAACCACTCTGTTTCTATGCAGCTTAGAAACTTCCTGTCATAATAGTAAAGTGCATCCATGCAGGAAAAGGCAATCAGTACGTTCTGGAATCAGGAATTTCTTTTTCTATGAGACTACTGGATATTTCAGCTGAAACTGACGATTTGCCATTTCTCTTTGGCAGCACAAGCATGTTTGTTCCACTTCATTTTCTCTTATAGAAAGCAGCCTATCCATTTAAAAGCAAATAATTTTTTTTCTGGCTCGGTTTTCTTAGAAAAGACTTATGTATTGTGCACATAGTAGTTACATTTGATGGATGAGAACATAGATATCATACAGTGCCACATTAAACATGATTAAATGCATTTCTAGACTGAACGCTTCAAATGCTGTGATGAAAGTGAGTTGAAAATGAACTGCATCAGGGATGTCAGATTCTCAGTTTGTTGACTTTAATTTGGAAACTTTTCATAGAATCATAGGGTTGGAAGGGACCTCTGGAGATCACCTAGACCATCCCCCCTGCCAGAGCAGGGCCACCTTAGAGCAGGTTGCACAGGAACGCGTCCAGGCAGGTTTTGAATGTCTCTAGAGATGGAGACTCCAGCACCTCCCTGGGCAGCCTGTTCCAGGGCTCTGCCACCCTCAAGGTAAAGAAGTTCCTCCTCATATTTAGGTGGAACTTCCTGTGCTCAAGTTTGTGCCCATTACCTCTTGTCCTGTCCCTGGGCACCACTGAAAAGAGCCTGGCCCCATCCTCCTGACACCCACCCTTTAAGTATTTGTAAGCATTGATAAGGTCTCCCCTCAGCCATCTTTTTTCTAGACTATGCATTTTATGCATTAATCCTTTGTGATATTTGGCATTATGTGTTCTGTATTATTTTCCTTTCTGTTTTTTAATCCCTTTGAAAGCTGATGGGAGTTCAGCAATTCAGTTTAAATTTCTGCTCTTTACTATTTTGCTCTTTTTGTAGCCATCTGACTCTACTCACATCACAAGTGATGATGAAAGATTTCTTCATAATCTGATATTAGAAGAAAGGGATAAAGAGAGTTTCACAGCAGTTGTCATTACAGGTGTACAACCAGATCATATGCAGTACTTGAAAAACTACTTTCATCTGTGGACAAGGCAGCTGGCGTAAGTTGGTGATTTGAAAGATTTGACTTAAAAGTGGACTACTAACAAAGTCAGATAATTATGAATTACGTCCTTTTTGTAATTAGTCGTTGGCTTTATTGCTGTTAAGGCTGTTGATATGTATTTTCTTGATGCCACAATTAGTCTTCCTGTCTAATTGATTTTATGGACACCAGCACAACTGAATGGAGCCCCCCATCCGAAGAAAGATTTTTACTAACATTAGTTTCAGTGTGACTTGATAATTTATACATAATTATCCAATCTAATAATTAATAAAATTATTCAATTTAATAGCTATATCATTAATGTAATAATTTGATATATGATTATTAATAACTTGATATGTTACTTTTCTCACAGCTGTGCTCCTGACCTTGATATCTAGATTTGTATTTACAGATTGGGGTTTTTGCTTTTGTTTTTGGGATGGGTTGTTTGGGTTTTTTAAACAACAATAGAAAAGCTACTGCTTCATCCCAGTTTAAGACGGAGACTGATACATGATACTGTCAACTCAGTACTAGAGTAGTTCATCAGCGGGCCTGCAGAGCCTGGAGATACGGATGTCTCTTGATGCCTGTGAATTGTGTGGTCTTATCTGTTAAGATGATGGTTCTATTTGTGAATGTAAACTGAACTATGATGTCACAGCCCAATTTTGGAATCTGGCAAACCCTAGAACTTGATTTTCAAGCTGTAATTGTATTTTTGTGTTCCGGTAATCTGATAATAATAGATAATACGAGGATTAATATGACGATTAGATAATACCTTATTATATGAAGCAGCATTCAGTGTTGCATGTAAGAAATAGTGTCAAAACCCTTTTTAATCTCATGAAAATGTAGGGGTACATCTACAGTGACAAACAACCTGAGTTCCTTGTTACCTTCTGAGTGCTCTTCTTGTGAACACCCACACTTAGGTGTGTGTGTTAGTTGATTCCAGCAATCTCTTGAGGAACTGCCTCCATTTGAGATGAAACCCAGGTGCAGTTATTCAAGTGTGTGCCCTGTAGCTATTACAGTAAAACCCATCGGATTTAGCTTCCCAGTGCTACACAATCCTACATCACAGTTTCAGCTGAAATGGCCTTTTCTCCCTCAAAAACCTCCACATACCCTTCTGCTATGTCTTTTGCCACACATGCATGATACCAGTTTCATTCACTTTAATGGGCAACAGCACAGCCCTCATATTGTTTCGGATGCTTTGAAGTGGAGGGAGGGGACACGAACTCCCAAAATAATTATGTCTTAAGGCCATAAGAGCATCTTTTGAAGTCTGGAAGAAACGTAGACAAAATGCTAAGCAGTTTGGACATACCAGTCTGCTCCAAAGTCCTGAGCAATGAGACCATGAGGACCTTTTGTCTGGGAACCAAGATTTCTACTTTCAGGTGCATTTAGCTTCCTTCATGCATTCACTCCCACTGACTTGTATAATCTCATTTTTCTGCAAACCACCACCCTGAGGTTTAAGGACTCAACTTTGAAGTTGGAAGAATTAGCTAGATTGCTGAAAAGTTGAAGTGAAATGGAATTAAATTCCTCAGTTTCATCAAACTTCATACTCCTATGAAAATAATTAATCTGTCGTATGGTGTGGATTTTATTGGAGTTTCTTTAATGAGCACAAGTACCATTAGAAAATAATACTTACAAATAAAAAAATATTTCTAATAAGCAGATCACATACATGACTGCTGCCTATATTCAAATGAGGTATCTTTACTTTTTTGTAAATAACTTGAGGATAGTGATTGTTTGTTAAATGTTTGTTAGATGATCAATACAAAACTGGTATCAGAAACCATGTGTGGAAAGCTTTTTGGGCTCTAGTTCTTTTTAATCTCCAGAGTGCAGAAACAGATTACAGTAGTTTTATTAGTTTGCACTTTGATGTAAAGGATCTGTAACCATGTAACAACCATAATTTTTTTCACTTATGTATTATTTTCCAGTTTGTAATGTTTCTAATTATTTTATTATAAAATAGATCCTAATATGGTTGTGCATGAAGGAGATGAGAGTTGAAAGGAGTGAAAAGGAGTCATGCACTCCCTTTAGTAAATCTTCTGTACCAGATATACATGTTGTCATGGAGTTGATTTATAACAATGCAATGAACCAGTTATATTTTAATAAAAATATGACTTTATTTAGAATTTTGAAATATATAATGTACAATTTTTTAATTTCACCTTCTGAGATTTAATATTCATTTTAAATGTATTTCAGACATATCTATCACTATTATATCCATGGACCAAAAGGAAATGAAACTAATGCTGTAGCAAAAGATGTAAGCCCTTTCAACAACATTGACATTGAGGTAGGAGGTTTTATATTTATTAGTCAAAATTCTTCTTTGATGGCAGCTTATTTCATATTGTGACTCTTTCTCTTTAATCGTGCAGTTTTAACTACAGCAGCATTTCAAGATATATATGATTTAATTTTTTAAAAGTAATCCTATTTATCACTGCAACATAGGAACTAATGCATTTTGCTAACAAGATGTATAACACAAATGTTAATTACTGGAGGTTTTTTGGTCTAAGAAAAATCAACTTGTTTTATTTTTTTCCAGATTTCAATGTTCGAAAAAGGAAAAGTACCGAAGATTGTCAATCTTAGGGAGATCAAAGATGACATGCAGACATTGTATATAAATACTGCAGCAGATAGTTTCGAATTTAAGGCACATGTTGAAGGAGAAGGTATTGTGGAAGGCATCATCCGATATCATCCCTTCCTGTATGATAAAGAAACATACCCTGATGATCCATGTTTTCCATCAAGTGAGTGAAATGTTTTGCTGCTTATCATTCTTATATAGACAATCCTACTACTCTAAATGTTTTAATGAAATAGAAACGAGAACAATTTAAATTGAAGTGTAAATTACTGTCTGATTTGGGTTGTGGCAGAACAGAAAAGTTCACATCCTTTTGGATGAACAAATCCTGTGAACATATTGGCTGTAGTGGAAACTCGTTCATGTATCTGTGATCTTTGACATTAACGCCATCTGATTTCAAACTATAAACTCTTATGGAGTGCAATCTGATTGAAATATTTCCACTTTCCTAACTGTTAGATCTTTGCTCCAAGAAAGAAATTATATACCAGCAGTTTGATTCAGCATATTCGAACATAGGGAATACAGCAGAGAACAACATGTGGTCTAAGTACTTAATGTAAAATTTGTTTTATCCAGTCTTCATGAGTTCTCAGATGCTAGAGTTTTAAAATAATTTCTGTTGGTGATTTTTTTCTTTTTTTTTTTGATAAACCAAATCTTGAATTTAATTGTGACAAGATTTTATGGTATTAGAAGAACATCAGTTGAAACTAGGAGGAAAAAGTAATATTTATTAAAACTTGAAATCTGCAGGTTTGCTAATATTATTCAATCTCTGTTTAAATTTTTTTCTTAGCTTTCTTTAGGTTTTTCTGCTCAATATTTCTTAAACAGAAAAAAATATTTCCTAATATTGTATATACCTTGCTTGATATCATGTATGCTCCTACTATGCCTAACTTAGTAAGTATAGATAATCCTGAATTTAGACTGCTCTGGTTTTTGATATTATAGTAGTTTTTAAAAGAAAATTATTCATGGAGACTGTCTTCTTTTTAATCAAGAATTAAACGACGATGATGATGACGACTGCTTTATAGTGGAAAAGGGGGCCAGAGGAAAAAGGCCTATTTTTGAATGTTTTTGGAACGGAAGATTAATACCATACACAACTGTGGAGGAGTAAGTTGGTAATCTGTTTCTACGATGTAAACCAGTCTGTTTCTATACTCTCTTTATAAAAAATCATTTTAATGTCTTTCTGCTTTTGTTTAAGTTTTGACTGGTGCGCTCCTCCAAAGAAGAGAGGATTGGCACCCATTGAATGCTACAACAGAATTTCTGGTGCATTATTTACCAATGATAAGTTCCAGGTCAGCACAAACAAACTCACTTTCATGGATCTGGAGCTGAAGTTGAAAGATAAGAATACTCTGTTCACAAGAATCTTCAATGGACAGGTAATAATTTTATTCTATTAAGTATTTCTTCCTGGCAAAGTTTAATGCGTATGATGTAGAAAACTTTACTCTCTGGTCGTTTGTTCGTGTCACTGAATATTGCCCAGTTTCTGAAGAACTTTCACATTGGGCACTTCTGCAGAAAGTTGTAGCAGACATTTCTCTCAGTTTTAGTGAGTAGTAGTAAAGCTGGCTCTTTAGATCTGAAAAAATAAGAAATAGTCTTTTTCCTTTTATTTTCTTAAACAATGACTTTATCTAGTTGTTACATGACAGTTTTTGTGGAAAGGTCCTCTTCATAGAGGAGTATGGGTGCTGGGGGAAACACTTTATGTGGCCTGAAGTATAGCTTTCCTAGAATTTTGTCACATTTCCAAGCTGAAGAATCCACTTTTTTGTTGAGTACAGTATAGCTATACTCTTATAATTGTTCATGCTCCTGAAATTATCAGATTTAAATTTTGTAACACATTAATAGTATGTATTCATTTTTTAATCTTTTTATAGGAGCAGCGAATGAAAATTGACAGAGAATTTGCTTTGTGGCTCAAAGACTGTCATGAAAAATATGACAAACAGATAAAATTCACAGTCTTTAAAGGAATAACTACACGTACTGATTTACCATCCAAAAGAATGCAGAGCCCTTGGGCAACGTATGCTGCAATAGAGTGGGATGGGAAAACATACAAAACTGGCCAGCTGGTAAGTTAGTTGCCCACTGATGTTGGCGTTCGGTTTGTTTGTTTTGTAATAGAGCATTTGAACTCCGTAAAAGGCAAATACTATACATTTGATGCAGAAGTAACATACGGACATTAATTGCTGTCTTCTCTTTGCAGGTGAAAACTGTTAAGACTCTTCCAATATTCTATGGAAGCATTGAGAAATTTTTTTTGTATGGAGACCATGATGGAGATATATTTGCCACAGGAGGAGAGGTTCAAATTGCTTTGGTAAGTAAGGCAAATATAAAAAGGATTCACACACCTACTATGCTTATGGAATCTTTAAACATAATCCTGGGTCAGACTTATTTAAACGACTTTTTAATAACTGTTGAAAATATGTTATTTTTTGAGATTCAGCAATCTAGAAATAATCAAACTGCTTGGTTACATTAGTTTTAAGGTGAGTGTATTACAATTATTATTCATGATCAGTGATCTGATTTATCAAAATTGCATATGAAAGAGTATCACAGTTGGTATCAATAGTGTGTTGTGCATCCATTCTTAACCTTGTGATTTCAGCAAATTTTAGAATAGTGTCTTGTGGTGTCACTAGGTAGTATTTCTTAGCATACTGCATTGTGTCTATGTCTACTTGTCTAGTCCCGTAATGGAGAAGTATTTCTTCTCTCACGTATTATAATCTGGCTGTTTATAACTGCCCTTAATTGTTTTTCAGGAACCTCAGGCTTTGTATGCTGAAATGAAAGTTATTCCAATCTCAAAACTTGACAGAACAGTGTCGGAAAAAGCTGTTAAAAAATACATAGAGGATGAAATGGCAAGGTAAGCTTTAAATTTTAAGTATTTATTTGTGGAGTTCTTCATAACAGTTTTAGTATTTCTTCAGTAAAAAAAAAAAAAAAGTTCAGTTTTATTCCCAAGTGGGAAAGCAGTCAGCATAGGGGAAAAAAAAAAAAGAATTCTAAACCAAGAAGAATTAGTTTGGACTTTGGATTTTTTTTCCAAAAACTGAGCTTCATGTATATTCTGCTTAAGATAAATTACCCTGTTTTTTAACGCCCAGTAAAACTGTTCATTCTTTCTTTTTCACTAGACTTCCTGACAAATTATCGGTAACATGGCCTGAAGGAGATGAGTTATTACCAAATGAAACGAGATTTGCTGGTACACCAATAGGTATATTTTTCTTCCAGATACTAAAAAGTAAAATGTCAATTTAAAAATACGTTATGCACGTCTGTTAAAAAAACAAGCATACAGAAATACCCAGTCACTTATAATATACAGCATATTTTAAAAGTCCATCATTTTTCCTTTTAAATACAGGAGCATTAAGAATAGAAATTTTGAATAAAAAAGGAGAAGCAATGCAAAAACTTCCAGGTACAAGCCACGGAGGTTCAAAGAAACTTCTTGTTGAACTCAAGGTTATTTTACATTGTAAGTATTTCAGTATATTTAACTGAGTCTTTATTATTTTAAAAATGCATACTGTATTTCTTTGTGTATATATGTATAATGCATATTAGAACTTGATAGATGGATGTAGCTGTTAATTTTAAGGACAGTGTCCCATCAGAGCATGTAGTATTGCAAAGCCACATTTCATGAAATGACAGTTGTTTCAATGCCAAATGTTTCGTGTCTTAATCCTATATTATAACTACATCTCCTGTCACATGTAGAGGAGGGCCTATCAGTTCCAGGGTGTTTACTTAATATGTGTAAGAACATGGATGGTTAAAATGGGCAATGTTTCTGTAATTAATATAGCAATTCATGTGAGCTGCATGAAGGTAGGGACCAGACTTGTGTAGTACCTAATGTAAAGTCACTTCAGCCATTTTAAAAATCAAGTTTCTTCTGTGTTACTGTTCTGTGTTTTCCATTTTATGGGTGCTTTACTTCATATTTTTACATTGCATGTGTTGTAGAATTGCATTCTTTCCAAGGCAACTGAAATTATTCAGTTGTATGTTCAACCCAGAATTAGAACACTAAATTTTCTGATAACTCTAATCCTGCGTGTGTCAAATATATCTGAAATTAATTGAAACCCAAAGTCTGGTTTGTCTTGTTTCTCTGCATATACAATAGGAAAATGCAATTCCTTTAGCGGATAAGAGTTGTAAAAACATTTCTCAAGCACTGAGTTTACTGAAGTGATATATGTTAGAGGAAACCAGATGAAAGTATCTTAGCTTCAGTTTAGTATACAGGTCATAAGATTACACACGGTATTTTAATGGCAGCTGTTGTATGGGGACTTTCTGCTGTGCATGTCCATTGTAATGAGTGTACTGGGGCATAAAGAGGTTGGAACTGAAAAAAACATGTTCACGTAATACAGATTATCAGATTATATTTGCCAACAGCCTGGGTGACAAATCAGTGTTTTGCAACCTTAACCAAGGTAGACCATCCTGACTTCAGGATGTATAAACTTCAAAGAGGCGCGATGTTCCTATTGTTGTGTTTTTTCAGTATTGTTGCTAGCAGAAATAAGGTTCTAAATCTTTGCATGTGGCTCCACTGAAATAATTTAGTCTGTTGTTGATGAAAAAACATCCTGATGTTTTATTTAAGAGACCACAACTACAACATTGGACATACCTGATAACTTTCTTGCACAGAACTGCTCTTGGGATTGTCTCCTCTTTCAGAAGAGAACATCAGAACATAACTCTGCCTTTAAAAACTAGGGTTTTCTCATTTGTTCTCTTCCAAGATCCCATTTGTTGTATTGTTATCTTTTGTGTATCACTATGCACAGAAGTATTAACTTTCTTCGCTTCCTATAGATAAATTTCCACCTCGGATACCTATCTATATTGGGGCAATACAAGAACAAAGTTGTTCATCTTCCAGGTGTGCATCATGCGCAATCCAGAGAGACTTTCAGTTTAACTTGGTGGCAGTTGACACTGCAATAGAAAAACTGCACTCACTTGAGAAGTTCTGTTTTCTCAGTGTTAGTAACTACCAAAGGTGGAAAAAAACCCAGTATGGAAAACTGTATTAGATTTTACTACAAAACACTAACAAATTTTATTTTAATAACCAAATACTTCCATAATTACTCATTCAAAGAAATACAGATAAGAAAATTGACAGCTATTATTTTATCTTAAGTATGCAATTTGGTGCACGAGCAGGATGTGAAACAGCTGTACTTAGCTATAGAACAATGTATAATTTTTTACTGCATTTCTTTTTATTCTCTATACTCCTTATTGCAGTTGCATTCGGTATTTATTCTAAATTATATTTTGAAAAAATATATATTAATACCTCTTGAAGTTTCAAGCAATAAAATTTATTGCTGTATTTATCTTAGGTTATAGAATTAGTGATTAAAAAATTGCCTCAAAGTTTCATTGTGTTCTCTTTTTGGATGTTTCTTAGTGCTGCAGAAGTATTTTTAAAGACAGATACAATAATTTGGAGCAAGAAAGGAATGTTCTTTTTCCCTCGATTATACATTTAGTCGGCTGCACATTTTTGCCGTTGCTCCCATTTAAGCTAATTTGTTATGGTTTTTTGTCAAGTTGATCGGTTGCCAGTGTGGAGTGCACAGCCTACAACTGCTCAGACTTAACGGGGAACATATAACTAAAGAGCTAATAAAATTCAACTTTAACCCTGCTACCTTGCTGCTTTAAGTTTAATGTGTCTGAGGCTAGCAATTTTTAATTAAAATGGGATTAGGTAGAGAATTCTCTTTTTTTGGCTGTGGTCATGATGAATTGTGAAGTTATATTTATATTTATTAGAATTAGAAGTAATAGTAATACTTAATAACGAATTATAGTAATGCTTGAAAAATGAAGAATTATGGTGTAAAATCTAAGTACAGGTAGCTAATTGTTTGTTTTTCAGCACCTACTGGGAATAAAGAAATAATTTCTCATATCAGTCAGCATGGAGGCAAATGGCCATACTGGTTTAAAAAAATGGGTAAGTTCACATATGCAATATTTTCAGTTTGTTTATAATTTTACTTTTTTGCTTTCTAATTTTATTTTTAATTTTTGTTTAGAGAATCTTCAGAAACTTGGGAACTACACTTTGAAGCTGCAAGTAGTATTGAATGAAAGTAATGCAGACACTTATGCAGGAAGGCCTCTGCCATCTAAAATATTTAAATTTACTATTATAGGTAAGAATTCCAGTTACACCACTTTTCTTTTAGTATTTCTATTTGATTCATTTTATATCAAAGTTATCTATGTTTTAGTTGAGAGGTAATTTTCAGCACTAAAAAGTGGCATTTTATAGAATCATAGAATGGTTTGTGTTGGAAGGGACCTTAAAGATCATCTAGTTCCAAACCCCCTGACATGGGCAGAGACACCTCCCACTAGACCAGGCTGCTCAAAGACCAGACTGGCCTTGAACACTTCCAGGGATAGGGCATCTACAACTTCCCTGGGCAACCCATTCCAGTGTCTCACCACCCTCACAGTAAAGAATTTCTTCCTGATATCTAATCTAAATCTCCCCTCTTTCAGTTTAAAACTTTTACTCCTTGTCCTGTCATTACACTCCCTGATAAAGAGTCCCTCCCCATCATTCCCATGGGCCCACTTCAGGTACTGGAAGGCTGCTCTAAGGTCTCCCCGGAGCCTTCTCTTCTCCAGGCTGAACAACCCCAACTCTCTCAGCCTGACCTCATATCATCTCTGATGATATGAGATGATAGGCTCCAGCCCTCTGGTCATCTTTGTGGCCTTCCACTGGACCCATTCCAACAGGTCCATGTCCTTCTTGTGCCGAGGACTCCAGAGCTGAATGGAGGTGGGGTCTCACCAGAGCGGAGTTAATCACCTCCCTTGCCCTGCTGGCCATACTTCTTCTGATGCAGCCCAGGATGTGGTTGGTTTTCTGGGCTGCAAGTGCACATTGCTGGCTCATCTTGAGCTTCTCATCCACCAGCACCCCCAAGTCCTTCTGCTCAGGGCTGCTCTCAATCCGTTCTCCGTCCAACTTGTATTGTGCCTGGTGTTGTTGTGACCCATATGCAGGACCTTGCTCTTGGCCTGGCTGAACTTCATGAGGTGTCATTGGCAAACTTGCAGAAGGTGCACTCAGTCCCATTGCCCATGTCTCACACAAGGATGTTAAACAGCACCAGTCCCAGTACTGACCCTTGAGCAATGCCACTCATCACTGATTTCCATGTGGACATTGAACCGTTGACCCTTTTAGGGCAGTCATCCGGACAGCTCCTTACCCACCAAGTGTTCCATCCATCAAATCCATTCCTTTCCAATTTAGAGACCAGGATGTTGTGCAGGACAGTGTCAAACACTTTGCATAAGTCCATCCTTTGCATGTCAAATTCAAAGTAGTTTCAGAAAAAAGTAATTTCTTGTTTCATATGTTTTGATCTCACCTGTTATGTGTTGACTCTGCTATACAGTCAGTTTTACAAAAATGTAAAGTGTTGATGGAATCAAAATCTTTTCCCTGATGTGAACTTTCCAACAATAAACTTTTACTTAATTAGAATCACCCTTTTTCCTCATGCCATTGGCATAAATATTCTTTCATGAAACTAATATTCATTAGGCCAACTTTCATGCATAAACCACAGAGAGAAACTCATTTAAAACCAGGTTATACATTTAAAATATGCATGTTGAGATTGAAGTATCTTTTATTTAATTAAAAGAAGAATCCTATGCAAAACTAAATTCTCATTCAGTTATAATGGGTATGTATCTTTGGATTAACCATCAAAAAATACTTACTGGAATATCAGAATAGAGCTAATACTGTTAAATATGCCCGATGTTACTCTCTCTTGCCATAGAGTCTGGTATGTATGTATATATGTGGCCTAAAATAGTATGTGACTGCTCACATCTTTCCCCAAAAAATCACAGATTCTTATTTTAATAATGGTGTTGAAGACCGTAAGATATACAGTGTACAGTTACATCATGTTTCTGGTACGGCCTTGCTAGTCCTGTTTGTCTCGTCCTCTAAGATATTAATTTTACTTCCTAATTTATTTGTGTGCATTTATCTGTTAGTGGCTGGGTAGTTTTTTGTTTATAAGCCTTTCTTTGAAGAAGGTTGATTTCTTTTTGATGAAAAGATTACCGTTCCAGGGAAAATAGGCATATATTTATGAAAAGGGGTAAAGATGTAGACTAGTTTGAATTTGATCTTTCTGTCCAGAAATATGAAACATAATTCACTTTTAAATTATACAAGAGTAATGTTATCTGTAAATGAGATTTCATAGTATTAAAAAAAAACCCTGAACTTTTGATTCTGTACATCATAATTCATCTAAGAAAACATGAAGTTATTTATTTGCTAGATTAATTTGCAAAAATACATGCTAACTACAGATTATGCATCCACTGTTCTGTTTTATAATGAAGACTCATCCTTTTATGAAGTGTGCTTGTATATAGTAATAAAAAAAATACGTGGCCTACATACACTAAAAAAACCCAGATCTTCTCTTGATCTCTGGCTCTCAGTCTCCAGCTCAAAAAGTTTTGTTCGGTCCTTCTGCCATGATGTGATTTATCCTTCTTCTGAAGTGGCAAAAACCAAGCCAAAATTAAGCTAGGAGTGACAGGGGAGGAAGCAAGTTACCAGCAGCCCGTTGAGGGAGTGATGGACATGGTTGACAAGCAAAGGACCTGGAGTGTTGTGACAGAAAAATCACAAAATCAACAAAATGAGGCTGAGGTGGGCTTACCTCCAGTATTTGTATGTATGCAAAGAAATGCCTACAAGCTACCATTATGGAGAAATCCCCAAAACCCTTTCTAGGAAATCACCATGCTTTGGTGCCTCTTTGAACTGCATGTACACTAGTGCATGCAGCACGGGGAATAAACATGATGAGTTAGAGACAGCAGGGCTATGATCTTGCTAGAATCATGGAGATGTGGTGGGATGGGTCACATGACTGGAATGTTGCAGTGGATACAGACTCTTTAGGAAAGACAGACCAGGAAGACAAGGAAGTGAAGTTGCCCTTTGTGTAAGAGAACAGCTGGAATGCATGGAGCTCTGCCTGGGGATGGATGATGAGCCAACTGAGGTCTTAGGAGTGAGGATAAAAGAGCAAACCAATGTGGATGACTCTTCATTGGGTGTCTGCTATAGGCCACCTGACCAAGAAGAAAAAGTGGATCAGGCCCTCTACAGCCAGCCAGAAGCAACATCACGTTCGCAGACCCTGGTGTTCATGAGGAACTTCAACCGCCCCGATATCTGTTGGAGAGATGGCACAGCAGGGCCTAAGCAATCCAGGAGGTTCCTGGAGTGCATCAATGACAACTTCCTGACTCAACTGATAAAAGGAACCAACAAGGAGAGGTGCGCTGCTTGATCTCATACTTGCAAACAAGGAGGGACTCATTGGAGATGTGAAGGTTGAAGGCAGCCTTGGCTGTAGTGACCATGAATGGAGTTTAGGATCATGAGAGGAAGGAGGGCAAAAAGGAAGCACACAACCCCAGGCTTCAGGAGAGAAGACTTTGGCCTCCTTAAAAGATCTTCCTAGTGGAGTTCCATGGGATGAGACCCTGGACAGAAAGGGGGCCCAAGAAAGCTGGTGAATATTCACAGATGACTTTCTCCAAGCTCAAGTCTAGTCCATCCCAATGAACAGGAAGTAATGCAAAAATGCTAGGAGGCCTGCATGGATGAACAAGGAGCTCCTGGCAAAACTCAACGCAAAAAAAGTACACAGAAGGTGGAAATGGAGACAGGTTTTTAATTCAGACAAGTTCTTTGGTAGTTGGTCACTTTGACAGTGCAGAAGTTTTTTACTGTTGTTTTGTCAAATCATTTGACGGTTATCATTCACTTATAAATAAAATTGTAAAAGCTAAAAGGTTGAGATCTTTTTGTTGTGACCATTAAAATAATTTTGACCAATCCAAGGTTACATTTTCCTTTTCCCTGTGAATTTCACACCTCTTGTGCAAAAGTAGCTCTGTGATAATGAGACCTATAGGTAGTGAAAGTAGATGTTAATTTGAATCCATAAGAATTTGATAGGATGTTTATCTACCATTTAGCTCAGCACTGTATTCTTTTTTCCCAGGCCACTTGGCCAAGACTGTTGGATTCGAGCAAACATTACTCTGATTTACAAGCTCCCATTTTTACTGCTCTGTTTGGTCTCATTTTTTAGTGTCCAATTGGAGGCAGCCTAACAGAAACAGATTTCACAGGAGGGATTCCCTCAGATTTCTTTTTCAAATACTTGTCATTGCTCATCTTTATCTCTCAAATTTGGGATAGTTGTAAAACAAAAATGTTTTGCTGCATGAATGATTTTATTGTAACAGAATTAAAGCAATTAAAAGCTTAAGAAAAGCTGTCAACAGGAAACTAGTCCACTTTCAGGCGCTGTAGTGATGTTCTAAGTACTTTGGAAATTTTGGCTGTCCTGCTGTTCTTCTATTATGTTTTAACTATTGCTTTTATGTTAGTGTAAGTTAAAAAGAAGAGGATCAATGATTTTCATTATAATAATATTTTGAACAGCCTTTGAGGCTGAAAACCGCTTGATTTAATTGCAGCCTTAATTAAGAAAAAGCCAATGAACACACATAATTCCTTCTAAAAATTTATTATTCTTTTCTCCTAGAGGGCAAACCAGAGAAATTTTCAGTGGGTCTTTTGGACCTTCCTTTTCGAATTGGAGTACCTTTTAATATTCCTTTGGAATTACAGGATGAATTTGGTCATGCAACACAGTTGACAGCTGGCATTAAACCAATCCTTGAAGCTAGGTAATTCAATCATCTCAATTTTATTTTATTTTTTTACTTTTTTTGTCCTTTCTTCACATGTCATTAATATAGTAGTTATTTGGGTTTTCTCTAAGTGATACTTTTCATATGAATTAGCTGGCATTTTGCTCTAATTTCTGTAAGAGTATCTGAATGTATCTTGTATATCAGAACACTGTGTTTACTTTTAAATGCATTCTGGTTTGTTTTCTGTGTATTTTTCTAGTGGTTTGACATTGCAGTATGGAGAAGTAACTGCAGGAACAAAGTGCATTATTAAGGGTGTCACTGCTAAAGGCTGTATAAATAGTTGCCAGGGCAAGGTAAGGTAATTAATTTAAATTTGAAGTAACGTTATTTTTTAAAAAAAACAAAACCACAGACGTAATATTTTTTGTGTAAAATAGATTATCACATAGCATTATGTAAGTTTGGTCTACAGGCGTTTCTTGGGATATTTTCAGATGATCTCTTACAGCTCTACCTGGAGCAGTTTGTCTTTCCCACAGCTGCAGTCTGTTAGCTGATGAGACAGGAGCTGGAGGGGCTGAGCAACAACACATGGGTGTGTGGTAGATCATGCCCAGCATGCTAAATCACTTGTCTTAGTTTAAACTGGTGCTGAAATTGGTTTAAGCCAAATCATCCTGGTGACTTTTGCACTGAAATAGCATAGGGAGCAGTGAAATCTCTCATTCTTGTAGTTGAGATGGTGAGTAGTAACAGTTAACATGCATGGTAACTACTTGAGCTTCTCTAGACATTTCCAAAGTGCCTTTTTCACTCCTGTAGCAAATCTGTCATTCAAATCAAACCTCTTACTGGTGAATTCTCAGCACCTAATCAAGCTGCTAATTTACTGTAATAACATAAACATATGTTACATGCTAAAAAGATTGCTTTCATAAAATAGATCTTAATGCTTATGATAAATATAGATCTGAAGATTTTTAAAAAAATTAATATTATGTACATGGCATATTTACACAGTATTCTAACCAGGTTGTAGTCTTGCAGTCTAGCATAGTCAAGACAAAGCTAGGAACTGAGGTGGCTGAAGACACCTCATTATAACGTAGATACTGTATCTTAGAAAGAAGCAAATAAAATTGCTGGTGGAAAGGTTTGTAAAGAGAAGAGGGAGCATATACCTTGCGTATTGAAAACTGGAGGGTATTGAATGCAGTAAGTTTTGTAGGTAAAGCTCAGAATTTAAGGTGAAGGGCAAGAATAATGACAGAAGATAGAGGTGGATTATGAGAAATAAAGTGTGTAGGAGCAAAAGTTCCAGGCTGTAGCAAGACATAAATCTGGTGAGGGGCCAAGACCAAGAGGCATTTAAGGAACCTACAGTACAGAAATAATACCATAATAATAGAAAGAAGGGGTGTTGTTTTCTCATGTTGATTAATTGCATAAAATGACAGACAATACAGGAACTGGCACTGAAAGTAGCAGGTCTAGTTTATATGAAAAAAGGACTGTTTAAGATGGTAATGAAAAATAATGTCATAAAGCAGGGTGGCGGGACAACAGATTAAAACCAGCAGATAATGATAAAATGCAATTTGTAGTGCTTAATTTAAAATAAGAAGCAGAGAACATAGGAGAAGTTTTCAGCACCTTAGAAGCTGATTTTGAAATGGTAGCAGAATAGTGAAAATATCTCAGAGAAACAGGTAGTAACAGGATTCTGGGAAGAATTTAGAAGGAGAAAGTGAATGAGAGAACAACAAGGAAAAAAGTGGAGAGCATGGAAAAAGTTAATGTTTTTCAGAGAAAGGAGTAAGGAAAAAAATGTTGAAGGTGTAATCATGCCAAGTGGAGACAAGAAACTTGATTGAAATAGGAAATACAGAATATCACAGTCACCCATGAAGGAAGCACTGATAAAGAAGATGGAGAAAGCAGACTTAATTTACTTCTCTAGTCATTCATTTAATTCCACCCAAACCTGTCAAGATGAAGAGAGGTATATTCTGATTGTGGGTGGAAGCAAAGAGAAAATTTTAAGACAAGCGTGTGAGTGATATCAACACAACTGCTTTCCTATAGCGTTTCGAATACAGTCAGGAGAAGAGTAAAGAAGGGAGTTTAAAGGAGGAAAATAATATTTCTTTATTCGTATTTTCACCTTGAAGTACTGCAGTATACATAGAAGCAGACTTGAACGTAAAGTAGATAAAGGGATCATAAAGGGTAAGGGAAAAGAACTTTCCCAGAGTACACAGATGTTGAAAGATTAAAAGGAACAAAGTTGAAGATGTAAACTGATTAATTAGAGAAGACAGTATTAAGTAAAAAATGAGTATTGCAGAGAAGGCATTGAAACTAAAAGAAGGGAGGAGTGTCTAGTGCGTGAATACAAAGCTTGATTGAACAAACCACTTCAACTTATTAACATTAAATGTCAGCTGTCAGCTATATCCGTTTCCTATGGTTTTAGTTCCTACCTTTATTTTTTCCTTTCTTTCCCCCCGCACAGTCCCCCAACACGTAGCTTTAATATATTTTGCCTTCCACTTTCCTCGTGATTTAGCATTTGGTTTAATGGGGCTCCAGCTGATACGTGCTGCTTGGCTCGCAGGCAGACCAGTACGTTTGGCTGGCTGGTCAGAGCTGGAGAGTTTTCATTCCCCTGCGTGGCCAGCCATCAGCCGGGGAGCTCACATTTGATGTGGCTGCAGTTGTGATGCACCTGCCCAGGCCTCGTTGCACTTTCTGCTTCTCTTACCCAGCAAACCAAAAGAATTGGCTGATTGTTTTCATCCAGTCTACCAGGTGTTAATGTTGCACATACCCTGTCAGGCATGGGAAGGGCATAAAACAGGATTATGAAACTAAACCTTGCCAGAGGCAGCGTTTTTTCTGAACATGTAAAAGTGACAGTTCATGGATCGCAACTAAATATTCTCAAATATCAAATATATAAAATATGAAATGCACATATCTACAGTGCAACTAGTTTTTTTAAGATTATTGATTAGACTGCTTCATTCTCTGATTTTAATGTGAAAATCAGTGTCGCAGTTCTACAGCACTTGTTTTTCTTACAACCCTGTTCAAAGATGAGATGGATAGTAATTGTGCCTTGCTTCAGGCAAATAGCTAAGGACTGCAGAACTTCTAGACCTTTTCTTAAAAACTCCTTTTTTTTTAACTGATACGGTTGTTTTTTCCCCACTTAAACATCCTCTAAGCAGAAAACCACAAGTTATGATGACTGCTTTTGATGATTTTGGAACCATGTAGTTTACCATTCAAATCCTGGATGGAGCATCTCTGGGAATAATAACATGAAAAAGACAGATCTTAATACAAGGAAAAAAAATCTTCATTTATGTGTGCAAGAAAATGTTGATAGGCTTCTGAAATTTACGTATATATGTATTGACATGGCTATGTGAGATAATTTACTGCCTGGTTTTGTTTAAGGTTAATATTTAAAATATTCTTTTCATTAGAACTTTAATCTGAAGGTTACTCTTCCTGGTTTGAAAGAGGACACTCAAATCTTTAAAATAAGATTACAGCCTGGTAAGTATCCTTAAAATATTTATTGAATTCTTGTTGAACTTTATTCTAGTACTATTAATTAAATGCTTTTTCTCCCAAGAAGATGAAATATTTAGTGAGGCATAAAAAAGGCTATTCTAGCTCATCCAAATGATGACTGAAACAAATCAAGCTAAAGGCATGTCATTCTTGGCAGGAATAACATTAGACTCACAGCCCAATCTTGTCCATTATTCTAGCAGCTGGAATTTGTCTGCTTACTTGAGACTAGGTTTTTCACTTTTTTAATATAGAATCGTAGAATGGTTAGAGTGGTAAGGGACCTTAAGGATTATCTGGTTCCAACCCCTCTGCCCTGGGCAGGGACACCTCCCGCTAGACCAGGTTGCTCAAAGCCCCATCCAGCCTGGCCTTGGACAGTTCCAGGGAAGTGTTTTTAATTATTTTAAGTCTTCTCCTAACGTAGCACCATTGAATTAATGAATTTCTTATCTTCTTGATTCTTTTCATCATTAAGCCCTCTAACCTGTACTAACCTGCATTGACCTACTCTCCCTGTAGAAAAGATCTTGTGAACCAACAAGTACTCATAAGGTTTCTTACCCCAGCAAAGGGAAGATGCTTTAGCAGTTGGATTTGTGTCTGAAATTTTCACTGTTACATGTTGACTTTATCATAATGCATGAAAGGAGTATATAAATCTGTAATTCCACTGCCCTTACCAGAATTTTATGTTTTATGGATATCTTGGTACTGAGGATTCCCTTATGTGACACCTTCTATCCCTTGTTACCTCAGTTTTTCTGTATTTGGAAGATGAGGTATAGTTTGAAGACTAATTACCAGACTTTAGGCTTTTCCATCTCATTTTGAAGAGAGATTGTGTACTTCAAGATTTGTTAGGCCAACAGTGCACAGTTTATTCCATTATTCTTTATCTTTTGAGGAGTTAAGGCTTCATGTAGAAAATGGGGTGGAGCAATTGAGGCAGGTTATATTGTGTATTGCTTAGTTATTTACCTTAGACTGAAGACAGCCTCATCCTTCATTAGAATCTTTTGCTTTTGGCAATGTAGAGATGCTTCAGTAGATCTTTCTTCTCTTTGGACTTAACCTTAGCTTTTAAAGCTTTTTTTTTTTGAGGAAGAAGTGAATAAAAGCTATTTCAGTTTTTCCTGTTCTTCAGCCAGTGATTTTGAAATGGAAATTTTAATGAATGATGCATAAAGAATGTTTCTGAAAAATGGCTTTCTTTGTTCCTTCAGAACTTGTCTTTTAATAGTAACCTATTACTTGCTTCTGTTTTGTAATACTGATAAAATAATTGTATGTTCCAAGGGGTAGGCTTACTTGAATAGCTTCACTTTACTATCCAACTTATGCCAACAAAGTTTTATTTTGCTTTTCTTTGCCTGCAAGTTGTAGCTGTGCTGGTAATTAAACTGCTGCACATCATGATATCTCAACATTAATATCTTTGGTTTTGACATGTCAGGAGAAAGCTCCAGGTTTCTTTTTGATTATTGTGAAATCTGTATAGTGTGTAAGTAGCACTATATCATATGTTCACACCTTGTATATGCTGAAGTCCATCATGTTTGTCTAACTATTCCTTACTGAATTCATTCAGGAGATTGGCAGGTGGTATGTATTGAAGGACAGAAAAAGTCTAGAACTTCTTGGCATAAACCAACACACAGTAATTGGTCTAAATTGTTTGTTACCACAAACAACTTGGTAGCTTGGCTTTAAAAACTTTTTGAGATAGCAGAAACTGAAATCCACTATATCACAAGTTATCTGAAATATAACCACTCCTCTACAAATGTATATTTTTACAGGCCCTCCTCGTCAATTGAAAGTAAAACCAGATTCTGAAGTGCTAAGGATTGAAAATGGTACAGCTTTCCCCTTTCAGGTTGAAGTGCTGGATGAATCAGGAAATATAACAGCACAGCCAAAGCTGGTAGTTCATTGTAAGGTAAACTGCATTTTATTACGTGCCATAAGGATTTTGATGCTTGCTTTTTAAAGGGCTAGAAAAAGACCCTATTTTGGCATCTAAATAAAATTTATTATCTTTAATAATGCTTTTGAAGTTTCTGCAGCTTGGTAGCTATAACTGTGCCTTTCTTGCCTCATCTAGTATGAGTCATTCAGTAAGTTTCAGAATCAGAGGATCATGGCCTTAGAAATGGAAGAGAAAATCATGTGAGGATATATAGCTACAATTTTAAGTTATTTTAGGTCATATTTGCCATATACAATGATAGAATTTGTTCAGAAAAAAACCCTTCATACAGCTTACTTTTGATAAATTTTTTTACAGACAAAAATGCAAGTTTGCTGCCTAAAAATAATATTAGATAAGACTATTTTCATAAGCACTTATCTAAGTTCAGAAGGGAATGCAGGTGTTACTGTGGCTTTTAGAAGTAAAACAAACACCAACTTTTGCCCTGTTGGACCTAGTTTTTTTTGACTCAAGAAAGTGACTTTTCCAATTCTAGTGAAATCAATCTTCCAGCAAGAACAGGTAAACAAGTAAAAATGTTTTTCCTGCTGCAAAATAGTCTTCATTCCATTTGCGCTTTATGTGCCTCACTCTCTTCCTGTAGACTGGGTCTCCGGTAGTATCATGACATGTTGAATTTGATATTTAAATTCTTTTTAATGTGTAATTTTTCGAAAATTAATGAAAAGGGGTTTATTTAACAACTTAACTGAATTTATTGCCATAATGGCAAAAGAGACTGGTGTTTATGTGTTAATACAAGCCAGTTGAATAGATAGTAAATATTACTTCTGCAACTTCTTCCTTTCTCCCAGACATCTCTTATCACCTGCAGAAAAATATAGGTGTTGAACTTGTAGGCTTCTGGCAAACTGAAATCTATCAAATTTATCTGTAAATAATCTTATATTTATATATTTGGACTTGTACAAACAATCATTTCTGGATTCATTCTAGTAGTTCTGTAAAAGAAACCTGAAGTTTAATTTTACATTTTGAATAGTTTTTAGGTGCTTCAAACCTTCCTGTGTATTCTGTGGACTGCAGTAATGCAGGAACAAACATTTTAACTGGTCCAGTTATACATGTACAGAATATCAAGAAAGACCAGATCCTGAAAGCAAGGATTGAAATACTTGTAAGTATTGATTGGGATGTTTGCATGAACAAAAGATTGAAAACCTTTTATTGTACTGTCTTGCTATTGTACTGAAGTCTTTTATCAATCAACTTAACTCTGCAAAAGTTACTTTTTAGTTACCATAAGCCTGATAATCGGGTGGCTGCCTTTTTTTCCTCTCTGGGAAACCATAAAAAAGGCTAAGAATTTTTTCCATTCTTTCTTTACCTCTTACTCTTTATTTCTGAAATCCTTGAAGTGTTTCAGAAATATGCATTATTTCATAGAATTTCTGGGATTTTTATTCCCTTTTTTACTCCCTGTATCCTTCTGACAAATTGCCTTCATTGCATAAACATTTAGAGCCAGAATAGGTATGGCAGCATGTTCCCCAAAAGTTTAGGGAAGAAGGATTTTTTTATTTTTAGGGTTTTTTACAGTTAAAAATCAATAGCTTTTTGTAGCATGTCATTCTAAAAGCTCATGAAGTTTGAATTTTTTAAATGCTGTTGAACATCTTGGTTCTCTTGAAGTTAGGAGAGATTCACAGCTGGAGAAAATAAAACCTGGAGTGTTTTACCCTGAAAAAATGTGTAAACAAATATGAATAAGGCAAAATGAAAGGATACTTATGACTACTCTTAAGAAGTATTGTGTAAATTGTATAACTGCTTTTGGAACAGAAAATGTTTTCTAAATAGCTATCATCAATTCTAATATCTATTAAATTCTAAGTATTCTGGCTTATTCTTTTGATTTACTTTTGACAAGTCAAGCTGATTTAATGTTTGGACACCTGATCACACCTGATAATCCAGAGTAGTGCCATTTATTTATGGCACAGTGATGTTTATGCATATATGTGTATTTAATATCTTAATTATGTATCTTTTTTTCTCCATGTGTAGAGTTGTAAAGATGTGCCAGCAGTGGAAAAGGTTATTAAACTTCTTCCTAGCAGTCATGTTGCAAGACTACAGGTCTTAAGTATGGACGGACAAAAAGCTATTCAAATTAAACATCAGGATGAAATTAATTGGCTTGCTGGCGATGTCATGCACAACCTTATATTTCAGATGTATGATGAAGGAGAAAGGGAGGTACACATAACTCCAGCTTTGGCAGAAAAAATCAAGGCAAGTACTTTTGAGTAAGCAGCAACATAATATGGGGGAGATAGAAAATGCTGATTCTCTAAAATCCATAGACATCAGACTACAAAGTAATACTCCTCAAGACTGTGTTATTAAAAATGGGATCTCTCTGCTTAATACATTTTTAAAAATGGCTTTATGAAAATTGTGTCCTTAATGAGATGAAGACACTTAATGAAATGTTAAATAATGCTTCAGGGTAGTATTATGAAAAGCAGATTAGTAATTTCCAGTGCTTCTCATAAACACCAGAAAATAATTCCAACATAGTTATGTTTCTTCAGATCTGGTGTTTTCCTGACATGTAGGAACCCTGAATAGGCATCTTCCCTCATGAAGGTTTGCTTAACGTATCTTATCCCCCTGTCTGTGTACATATGTGGAGCCTAATACAAAGGTAGAGCTTCACCAAATATGTGGCGCTTTTTTTGCTGAGATTTTTCAGAATCACATCTTTACTAACTCAAGATAAGTGAGGGAAACAGTAATGTATGTTTTGTTTTGTTTAGGGTTTTTTTAGAGTAATTTTCTGTATTTGGAAAGATGGCATATTGGGAAATGCACAGGCTTTCCATTGAAAGCTTCTAATGCCTATATGTTACTGCAGCATACTTAGAATCACCACAGATGTATTATGTAGCAAGTCATTAATAATTTAGCTTTTGATTAATGTAAGGAATTTTAATTTTAGGTTAACTGGACACCTAAAATTAACAAAGAACATTTGATTCGGGGATTATTACCTGATGTCAAAGTACCAACATCAGTAAAAGATTTACGTTACTGTCTAATTACTTATCTTGATGACCATGTGTCTTTGGAGAGTGCGTTCACTGTCAGGTTTGTTAATTTGAAATACTTTTTTATGAATTATGTTGTTGGCAAAAGACTGTAGATCTGTACTTTCAGTTAAAAAAAAATCCGCAGAAGATGAAATAATGAAGGCAGTTGGCAAATTAACAGGGGAATGTAGGTTTGGCTGGGTGGGTGGGGGGTTTTATGCAAATTATTTACAGAAGAGAACATTACCTATGTGAAAGACTCCATCAAGATATATTTGTATCTAGCCCTATAATTGCTTTTGTAAGTATATGTACACTGAAGATGATTATTGCTATTTTTGAAAACTTTCAGTAAACATCTTATAGAATAACTACTTTTACTGAAGAGTCAGGTCACTGGTTACGAAAGAGAAATATCACTATGAAGTTGTTGCCCTTACAGAGGTCATTATTTTGGAGATAAAGATAGTATTTATCTAGCCAAATGCTGGATGCCTGCATAGGGTATCTCAGTCAGAAGTGACAGGATGTAAATTGAACTTTAGAATTACCTGCTTGTCACTCTTACTGAGTCTGTGCACTTAGCTCTACTTACTGTACCTTAGTCTGATTAGTCTGATTCTAAATGTCTTTAGTGTATTTCACGTGTTCCTAATAGGTTAAAATTAAGTAACTAGTTCACAGCACACTGATGCCAGGGTTAAATTTGCAGCATTTAGACATTTCACAGATCTGCAGTGGTGTCGTGGTTTTGGCCGAATTGGCCAATCGGAACGACAGATGGCCCTCCCCCCCCTCTCTCCTCGGAGAGGAGAGGAAGAGATAAAGAGATTTACGAGTTTAGAAAAAGAACTAAACTACTTTAATGAAAGAAAAAAAAAAAAATAAGGAAAATAAGAAATAATAAGGAAAATAAAAAAAAGTATACAATATATACAAAACCGTATCCAGCTCCCAGGATGACGATCGCGTCACCAGCAGACACAGGAAAAGTCCCAGACTGGAGTCAGCGACGAACAGGAGCTGAATTCCGGAACTAGAGTCAGGAGCATGGATCAGGATCAAAGGCAGACAAACAGGCAGGGTCCTCCTCAGAGGTCGGCCATTGAAGAAGAACGAGCCAGAGCAAGAGCAAGGGCCGGAGCAAGAGCANAAGCAAAAAGTTATAGATAATATTTTAGAATATTGGGAACATAATGCTTGTAAAACGCTGTCCATAATGCAGCTCTGTCAGAGACAGAAAAATTTTCATTTAAGTAGTATTTTGTGTTTTAAGAAGAACAGAAAAGTAGACTGAATTGATACCTCTCTTCTTGAAAGGAAATAGAACAGTGGGTTGATATATTGAGTATTTTTAGTATATCTTTGCTTGCCATTGAAAAGCAGTCTCAGAGAACTTCTATTCAGGGATTGTTCTATTGTAGTTGTCATAAAAATTAACTGGAGGTCATTCTAATAGGATTCTTAAAGATCTCAACATAATTTTTAGCTTAGAATACGCGAAGGGAGTAAAAAATTTGTGTTGGCTAACTCTCAAGTAACTTACACATGTCAGATAATTCTTAAATATTTGGGGAAGCAGCACATAACACATGTTATGTGGACAACAGGATGACCATCAGCCAGCACTGTGCCCTTGTGTCCAAGAAGGCCAATGGCATCCTGGGGTGCATCCAGAAGAGTGTGGCCAGCAGGTGGAGGGAGGTCATCCTCCCCCTCTGCTCTGCCTTGGGGAGGCCCCACCTGGAGTACTGTGTCCAGTTCTGGGCTCCCCGGCTCAAGAAGGACAGGGAACTGCTAGAGAGGGTGCAGCAAAGGGCTACAAAGATGATTAGGGGACTGGAACGCTTCTCTTATGAAGAAAGGCTGAGGGAATTAGGTCTCTTTAGCCTGGAAAAAAGTTAGGAGGGGGGACCTAATCAACACTTATAAATACTTGAAGGGTGGGTGTCAGGAGGATGGGGCCAGGCTCTTTTCAGTGGTGCCCAGTGACAGGACAAGAGGTAACGGGCACAAGCTTGAGCACAGGAAGTTCCACGTAAACATGAGGAGGAACTTCTTTACCTTGAGGGTGGCAGAGCACTGGCACAGGCTGCCCAGGGAGGGGGGGCGGTGTCCGTCTCTGGAGACATTCAAAACCCGCCTGGACGCGTTCCTGTGCAACCTGCTCTAAGGTGGCCCTGCTCTGGCAGGGGCTTGGACTAGATGATCTACTAAGGTCCCTTCCAACCCTATGATTCTATGTTAACCTTCATCAAGTAAATGGAAGGAAAGGATGAGATTGTTTAAAAGCATCCCAGAATGTATTTTTAAGTGAGTAGTGTTAGTCACAGTTTAGGCTGATGAATTCTGCTTTATCATAGCAAAAGAGGAAATGGAAATCTGATTTTTCTTTTTCTATGGTTGTTCACCTTCACCACCATTTTTGTATGTACTCTGGTTTCATTTTGCTTGTAAGGAAAAACTGTGTCACTAAAAAGTTTAAGCTATGTTAGTTGTAATCAGGTCCTTAAGAAGTCAGCAAATATTTTTGTAGCAAGGGAGACTGATACCTTTGTATCAGGATTAATGTTGATGTTATAATTGATTTTACAGTAATAAATATATTTTAATATGTAGACAATTGTATGTTACTTGGGCTTAGAGATTTTGGGGAATTATTTTTTCAAGATTTAAAATACACCAGACTTTAATTTTGCTTTATCTGGCTAATGATCTCATCTATAGTAAAATACTGGTAGGCTGTAATACTGTAAAATAAGTACTGTAATAAGTACAGTACTGTAATACTGTAAGTTGTTACAGATAAGGTAGAATCCCATAACATTGCTGTGGTTTTTTAGGTAAGCAGTGTCTGATATGCTTCCCCTGGTAAGACTGAGGTGAAAGCTGCTATGTAGCTTGCGTGCATATTGGGCTTGATCTTGTAAAGGTGTGCAAGGATTAAAAAAAAATGTATGAGAATTTGTCGCAGATGAGTGATAACTGCTTTATGCTTTATCATGCCTGCTATTATAAGTGATTACCTTCCTGAAAATGATTTTAAGTCAATTTTCCTATGCTTAGACCACGTCCTGATGAACCCAAGCACATTAAATGTAAATTAAAAGGGCCAAGCACGCTGCAGATTGGTGAAGAACTGCAAGGTGAAATTGGTGAGTATTTGTATATTCTTCAATTACTTGTAAGATACATTTCTTTTTCTTTGCAGTTTATTAGCCTGTTATGTATACAGATGTCATCAAGAGTGAATTGTCTTCAGCTATTTTGATTTTACATTCTCATTCATAGAAAGATGATCAGACTTCTGTAATTGCTGTTGTACAATTCCAGAGTTACTCTTTGATAAAACTTGCCTCTTAGTTTGTACATTGGGACATTCATCACACTTGAGTTCAAATTGTTCGTAAATTTTTTAGTTCGTGTATTCTGAAATGTTACAGGCCATAACAGCTTTCAGACTATTTCAAAGGCATAGACTTCAAAGTGAAACATTTTAAGGTTAACTTTAACCTAAGAGGAAGGCATGTTAGGGATCACTCTTCTCATTCTCCTTCGGTTTGTATATGTAGTTGCTACATGACATGGTAAGAAATTAAAAATTCTTAACAGTATTTTGGGACATTAAAAGTTGCTGTGTGAGTGAAGAAAAGCACATAGGACAAACTAACAGGATGAAAAACAGCTTTCAATTTTTAAGATTTGTTTTGTTTGTTTTAACTTTATAGCAAGAAATAATATTTTTATTCCAAAAAAGTGCGAAGCACAAATACGTGATATGACTTTATAGATACATTTTTTTATACCCTTTTGATACCCATAAGATGTGAGGATATTATCTATGTGTGTAAATGCTTGAAGAGAGGTTGTAAAGAAGATGAAGTCAGGCTCTTCCCAGTGATAGGACCAGAGGCAATGGGCACAACCTGAAACACAGGAGGTTCACTCTGAACATCAGGAAATGCTTTTTCACTGTGAAGGTGACCAAGCGCTGGCACAGGCTGCCCAGGGAGGTTGCAGAGTGTCCATGCTTGGAGATACTCAAAAGCCATAGGGACATGGTCCTGGGCTACCAGCTCTAGGTGGCTGCGTTTGAGCCAGGAGTGTTGTCTAAAGTGACCTTCAGACGTGCCTTCCAACCTCAGCCATTCTATGATTCAGTGATACCCATGTAAAATTTCTCTATACTCTGTGTGGTTTATACATTTATATTCCGTATGTTGTATAATGTTTCATTAAAGCAGCTGCTGAGGTAATCATCTTAATAATCATTTTAATCATCATCATCTTTTTTAACAGATGTAATGATTACAGATCAGTATGGAAATCAGATTCAGACAGTGACATCTGCATGCGTAAATTCCCTTGGAGTTTCTGGGCCTGGACTTGACAAATCAAATTTGAAAATAACTTGGCAGGTATTTATGAGATGTCATATAGTTTATTTCTCTGTGGCCCTTGTGTGGTAACTGTCTCAATTCTGTCACACAGAATTGAACCAAAACTGTGTAAAGCTAATCAAATGAAACTGGTGGTTTGGCAGTGTTAGGTTGATGGTTGGACTCGATCTTAAAGGTCCTTTCCAACCTAGACAATTCTATGATTAAGACAGGGACTTAAAGTGTAAGGTCACATGATCTTGTTTTAAGGAACACAGCAGCATCTGTTAAAAACCTTATCACTGCTGCAGCTATACAATTTGTGGGCCAGTTCACTTCATCCTTGAGTCAGGTTTACTTTGTTTCTAGTCCATTGCTCTGCATCTTTTCTTATGTTTTTATTTATGGTGGTACAATTGATTTTATGGTCTTTTTGAAGAACCTTGTAGAACAGCCTACTGATATTGTCTGCCATAGTTTAATTTAAAATGCATTCTGCACCTTTAAAATGAGTTGTTCGTAACATTGAAAAACAGGTTGCTGAGAAATGCTTGAGTTTGAAATTGATCACTTCTCACACAATAAGTCCATTTGAATTTAATAAAAGGAATAGCACTTACAGTTTAATTTTTAGTCCACTGTCTCACAGTAAAAACAGAAGTGGTGCCTAGGAGGCATAAATAGTAAAATAGCATATCGAAAAAAATAAATAGATTATACTTCTGTTTATTTGTTCTTGATAAAATCTTTTTGTTTTTCAATAGGAAAGTACTCTAACAATGAAAGTAAAAGGTATTCGTTTTAAACCATGTTTACCTGGAAGCAAAGAATTGTGCTTTGCTTGGCGTGAATTTTCTGACTTTCTGAGGGTAAATTTAACTGCGGGATCCCCTGCTAAATTGCGGTTTGTGGACTGGCCAGAGTTAGAAAAGGTAAGTCAAACAGGGGTTTTTTGGAAAAAAACAATAGGGCCACTAGTCAGCAAGTCTTTTTTATTTCTGAAGCTTTTTGGAGCACAGGATTCAAAGCTGAAAACACTGATTTCTTAGTATTGATACTTGTAAAAATTGTCAGAATATGACAGCTCCAGAGGCATTTTTTGTTTTTATTCTATACAGGATAGAATAATACAAGCAAAAATAAGTATTTTGCAACTCTTCTAATTATATAGACACATTTTAAATGGGACTGTAGACATGAAGCATTTTTCATACAATAGCTAAATAGATTATTTTTTTTAATATTAAGCTTATTTTGGAGTAATCTAACTCGTGTTGTGTTTACAACACTGTATTTCTTAATATCCCTTAAACTGTTTATTTTGTCCCATTTGCCCTTCTATGGATGTATCTTTTTTCTTTGGTGCAGCAATTCTACTGTGGACTGGATCCTAACACCAGTCTTCCAATGCTGTTTGCCAAAGATACTGTCCTTAATGGTAGTAATAGTTGGCAGCTCATTTCTACTTTATCTGTTCTTGGGTTTTTTTTGAAGTTTAGGATGTAGGGCAGTCCCAAATTTACTTAAATTTAAAAGCGTTTACACTCAGAAAATGGGGAAGTAAGTACAGTACTTACATCAAATTAAAAGGATTGAGATTTTTGGTACCATCCATTTATTTGCTGTGATTTTTTAATTATTATCTTTCAATATTTATTTTGGCTAGTCAAGTGATAGTGATGAAGTTTCAGCAGAAAGCAAAATAGGAGAGTGGAAGCAGGTAGAAGAAAATAGAACCTCTGAGTAGAGAACAGGAATAAAGATGGGTGTGTTGGGAAAATGGAGAAGGAAGTTATTGAAGAAAAAAATCAAACAAAAGGTTCATAACAAAAGAGTATCATAACTCTTTTTACTCTCTAGAAAGCTGTCAAGGCTTATCAGAAGGTAAAAGTTTTAGGCCATTTGCTCTTTCTACAACAAGGAAATTGTTTCGTAAGCCTTTTCAGAAACGTGTCTGTCTTTTTAGTCACATCAACATGAGTAACATGTGCAATTCAGTTCAAGTAGTGCAATTTATAATGACAAGAGAATGTCCTGGAGTTTTACAGTTCTGTCATGGTCTAGCTGTTACGGGAGACAAACAGTATGGAAAAGGCAGACATTATTGTGCTGGGGATTCCTGACCTGCTATGAATGTCTGATATACCTAGAGCAAAATAGAGTGATGCGTTTGTATCTCTTTCAGCCTATTGCAGTAATTAATGGTAGAGAATTGCAGAAGCCCCTTATTGTTCAGCTGTGTGATCAGTGGGGAAATCCATCTCCTGAACCTAATGTCAAAATCAGCCTTACAAAGAGTATCAACTTAAAGGTAAGCATAGGCCTTATTATATAAACTTTTTTTTACACAAATTTCTCTTGTTGTGTGTACATTATCTTCTTCATTTTCAAGACATTTTAGGAAAACAGAATAAAATATTGTACAGGCACAAAAGAATGGTTAATGTCATAGAACAGTAGTGTCAATGAGTAACATAAACAGTTCCCAGGACAGATTGCTCAGTTCGCTTTCACTATAACAATCACAAATGTAACAAAATTCCTATAGTACAGTGTCCATCTGTAATTAGAATACATTCTGGACCTTCTACTGAACCTTTTTCCAAATTCTGCATGCACACCACCCCACTCCTTCCCCCACTTTATCTTAGGTAATTTAATGAATAATATTAATGATGACATGGTCCAAACTGGCAAACAAATTATTTTTATCTCGTGGTCCTTTGATTGTAGTTCCTGAATATATGACTTACAGTCTTTATGTAAAGCTAGTCAGCAGGGTTTGCTCCCTACTTGATTATCCCTCTGAAAAGCATTGGTGCTATAAACCACATTAAAACCATGAGGTTGCAAATCTAATCCAAATTTAAGTTGTTACTGCCCTTTCAATGAGTGAGGTACAAGTGTCAGATGATCTGCACATTGGTCTGTATGAAGAAAGGAGTTTGACAGAATAGTCTGTTCATTAAAATTTCAGTTCTTGTTACTGGGGTGGAAAAAAAAGTCAAACTGTTAAACATTCCTAACTTTTGGTGCAGAGACTTTTGTACTGAATGTGTACATCATCAATACAGGATATATTCATCCACCTCTTGACATGGCATTTTTTTTTTTCATGCAGGGCTGGTCTTGTTCCCTTTTTGTTCCTGCTTGCCATGCATTTGTGTCCTTTAGTACTCTCAGAACAAAGAGCAGCCAAGAACTTTCTTTTGCTCGCCCTTAAAGAACTGTGTCACAACCTCATCTTTCCCCCAGTTTAACTACGCTACTATTACTTACTTTTATTGCATTTCTTTTTAAGGAAATTTCTTTGTATCTTGAGCATTTTTCTTTTGGCTTTTTTAAATCTCTTGCCATAGAAGTCTGCATCATAGTTTGGGGGTTTTTTTGTCTTCCCCAACTACTGCCTTTATGATGGCAGCTGCAACTCCTCGACGCTTCGAGTGATGTTGTTCTTGAGAGAACATACAAGGTTGACAGTAACTCTGTGTAGTTGTGCTGCCTGATCAAAGAGGTGTTACGGTGGCCTGCTGTGTCTTTTCAGACATTATGCTGTCCTCCAGGGAGGACTAGCAGCATGTCTTAGGAAGTCTGCATGCTCTTTATCTAAGTGGTATGTGTGCAGGAGAAAATGTTCTGAAAGCCAAGGTGGATCATTGTTATAATGTGTTTCTTACAGTGCGCTCTCCCAGAGCTCAACACTGGTATCATTTCTAAAAGTTACTTTTGTACGTTAGCAGAGCAACCAAATGCTCTTTGCTGAACAGTCATCGGATCAGTATTCATGCGTATCTTGGAGAACCTCTTTAGAGAATCTTTAGGAAATCAGAAGCTTCTGGGAACTGAAATTCTCAGATAAGCTGTCTGCCTATATTTTGCATCCTGTCCTCAAAGTCTCCTAATCCTGATATTCTGCAGTTGCAGCATGAGTTTCCTGTACTCCATTCTCTGTCTTACAGGTCCAAAACTAAATGAGTATGGCTGAACAGAAACACTCTTACGTGCAGCTCAATAATGGAAATGTACAAAGCACTGGCTTGTGTAAAAATAAGAACTTTCCATTCTGTGCTGTACAGTAATTTCAAATGCAGACTTACTCTGTTGAATATACTCTTCAGAAGAGTTTGAAGTGCCTGTCAATTTTGGTATTTCTCAGTACGTGTTTACAATGCTGTCTTCCACTTGAACCATTAGGCACACATTAGGCCATTGCCTTTCTCTAGTGACACAGTAGGTCACTGTGATAAATTTATGCTCCCGTAGCTGATCCATTATGAATAAGTTTTCACAATTTTTTTTCCCTCATGTAGTTTCATTCTTTTTACTTAATGACATAAGATTTGGGAAAGAAAATAATTTTGGAAGAAGATTGCGAACTTCAGGTATTCCAAAAATATTGTTTTTGTGTAAGTGAACACTAGACACTTAGTCTCCTGAAATTTGTGCTGAAGTAGCAAAAGGAAACAATTTAATGCTGAACACTACTCAGATAATGGCAAACAGTTGCACCACACTGTTTTGTTATATCATCAGTGAAAAAGTTGGTTCCCTTCATTAGAGAGGAATTCATTACAGAAGAGTTCAGAATGTATCCGTGGCTTCCTTTGCTGTCCTCCAAACTCTAAAGCTGCTATCTGAGGTTCTTTTGATACAGTGCTAAGGTATTTTTTAGGTGAGGCTAAGGTAGCATACACACGCTTGCAGAAGAAATAGCTTCTGCTTACTTTAAGAGTGTATTAGTATTCTTTAAGATTCACAGTTGTTTCTGTGAGAGGATAGGCATTCTCTTTTACACGGGAGTCCATAGTTTCAAAACGTTGTAGTTGGTGAAGAAATGAAGTAATAGCTTTTCTGCCATTTAGTGTGTAATGGCAAGTATGAGTTAATGATACTGCCAATGATAACACTTCACTTCAGTGCCAGGGAAGTAAGTGTTGCAAAGACAGGGTGCACGTAGAAAACACATCTTGAAGAACACCGGTGAGTTAAAGGGGAGTTATTTTCTAACGATGGGATTTAGCGAGAATTCCTTATAATCAATAGTAGAATTTATATTGACTTCAAAGGACCTGGGGGTATTGGTCAACAGCCAGCTGAATATGAGGCAGCAGTGTGCTCAGGTGGCGAAGGCAGCCAATGGCATCCTGGCTTGTATCAGGAACAGTGTGGCCAGCAAGACTAGGGAAGTGATTGTCCCACTTTACTCGCCACTAGTGGGGCCCCACCTGGAATACTGTGTTCAGTTTTGGGCCTCTCACTACAGGAAAGACATTGAGGTGCTGGAGAGCAACCAAAGAAGGGCAGTGAAGCTGGTGAAGGGTCTGGAGTGCAAGTCTTAAGAGGACCGGCTGAGGGAACTGGAGTTGTTTAGCCTGGAGAAAAGGAGGCTGAGGGGAGACGTTATCACTCTCTACAGCTATGTGAAAAGGAGGTTGTAGGAAGGTGGGGGTAGGTCTCTTCTCCCAAGTAATTGATGATAGGACATGAGGAAATGGCCTCAAGTTGCACTAGTGGAGGTTTAGATTGGGTATTAGGAAAAATTTCTTCACTGAAAGGGTTGTCAAGCATTGCACAGGCTGCCCAGGGAACTGGCTAAGTCACCATCTGTGGAGGTATTNTCAGGTGGCGAAGGCAGCCAATGGCATCCTGGCTTGTATCAGGAACAGTGTGGCCAGCAAGACTAGGGAAGTGATTGTCCCACTTTACTCGCCACTAGTGGGGCCCCACCTGGAATACTGTGTTCAGTTTTGGGCCTCTCACTACAGGAAAGACATTGAGGTGCTGGAGAGCAACCAAAGAAGGGCAGTGAAGCTGGTGAAGGGTCTGGAGTGCAAGTCTTAAGAGGACCGGCTGAGGGAACTGGAGTTGTTTAGCCTGGAGAAAAGGAGGCTGAGGGGAGATGTTATCACTCTATACAGCTATCTGAAAAGGAGGTTGTAGGAAGGTGGGGGTAGGTCTCTTCTCCCAAGTAATTGATGATAGGACATGAGGAAATGGCCTCAAGTTGCACTAGTGGAGGTTTAGATTGGGTATTAGGAAAAATTTCTTCACTGAAAGGGTTGTCAAGCATTGCACAGGCTGCCCAGGGAACTGGCTAAGTCACCATCTGTGGAGGTATTTAAAAGACGTGTAGATGTGGTGCTTTGGTACATGGTTTAGTGGTAACTTGGCAGTGCCAGGTTAATGGTTGGACTTGATGATCTTAAAGGTCTCTTCCAATCAAAACAATTCTATGAATTTGTGTTATTATCCTAAGACAAGAAGTTATCTATATTAGCATTAGATTAAATGCCATTTCTTAGGGTATTGAGATTAGTTCTGTTTTTTCATTAAGTTTTAATAAATAAGGTGTTGTACTTCATCACTTATAACACTTCTCTAGGTTGTCTAGCAGTCTTACATTTTTGGCAATGGGTCTGGAATGGGGGAAGAGGAAGAGAGACACGGATGTTTCAGTTGTATTTACTCCAGTTGTATAGTTCTTTAATTTTTTGCTACCCAGGAATTTCTGTACGGACTGGAGAAACACTGTAAAAGAGATTAAATAGTTTGTAGGAGGTTTCAGAATCTGAAAATGTACTCAGGTTAATGTGTGCTATGGATGACATAATTGCATCAGTAGCTATTAAAGAAATAATATTGCCAAATATTTGAACATAGTAATGAACAAAAATAACCTAGTCCAGATAAAGTGATTATCTTCAAAAACTGACAGAAACTTCTGAAACCTCTCAATGTTGTGTCCGTAACGGTGTAGATTTCCCTAACTTAGAGTGTAAAAATACAATGAAGCTATTGCTCAAATGGAAAGACAGTATGCAAGCAAATGACATACACATTTTATTCTAAGACTTAATACTCCTCCTATGTCATTGAAAGAATAAATATTTTTTTTTTTGACAGATTGTACCTTCAAACCAGCAACATAAAACAGATGAAAATGGTAGGGCTAACCTGGGAGTTATTAGTATTCATGCACCTAGGTAAGTAGTGAAAACTATATGGAAAAAACTTGAATTCTGAAATGTCGCTTGCTAGATGTATTTAAGCCGCGCATTTCATAAAATACATACTAAGCATTAGTCTAGAGCTAAGGTCAGATATTTATTATTTATATGCCGATGGAAGGCCAGATAGTGAGCTTTCCAAAATTAAGTGCTTAGCTGAAAAAAAAATTCAGTAGCTACTTCTTTTGGTCTTCTGAGCAGTTGCTGCTCTGATTTTCTGAATGCTGTTTTTTCTGGTCATGGTAAAACACAGCTTATCATTGTCGACCTGTTCCTAGTGCAAATGCTGTCATAAACCACGTAAAATGTTTGAAATGTACAGGCTTTGGGTGACCAGTCCAGACGCTAGGCTTTCAAAGTAATTTGGGAGTGTTGAAACTCCACTTCTCTGGGTGCTAACCATTGTTTTGAAGAATTAGGTAGAGCATCCAAAAGAATTTTAAATGTATGTATATTTATTTTTTCTTATTTGCCCTAGAACTAATGAAGTTACATTTCCTGCAGATGTGTGCTGTGGCTCCTGCTTCTTCATGTCAGTCACCCTCGCTCCCCCTACACTCACTCATATGTCCCATCTGACTGACTTTCTGACATTTTCATCTGACTTCCCGTTATTTCAGTAGCCTCCTCACGTTCACAGTTCTGCTACCCGCTACTTGTATCGCTGAGCTTTTCTTGACAAGACTAGGTTGGCTTTAGGTAGCTTAGCAGTAGCAATAAGTGCTTGTGAAGTATTTCACGGCAGTTAATATTTTTGCATTCATATCTGCAGGATTTGACCCATAGTATTATTTTGTATTTGGGATAAAATCTATTTTAAATGCTATTGATGGTGCTTAGTGCGTAATGCCTGCATCTTGGTAGAAGGAGGATGAATATTAGTTATCAGTTTATTACTGGGGATTAGAAACAGATGTGCTCAGTGGTAACATCCTATTGTAGTTTTGGCCAGATTGGCCAATCAGAATGACAGATGGGCCTCCCACGCCTCTCTCCAAAGAGAGGAGAGGCAGAGATAAGGAGATTTACGAGTTTAGAAAAAGAACGAAACTAATGAAAATAATAATAAATAGGGAAATAAGAAATAAGAAGAAAATTTTTAAAACAGTATACAATATGTACAAAACCGTATCCAGCTCCCAGGATGATGCTCACATCACCAGCACACACAGGGGAAGTCCCAGGCTGGAGTCTGCGACAAACAGGAGCTGAATTGCAGAACTAGAGTCAGGAGTGCTTGGATCGGGATCAAAGGCAGACAGGCAGACAGGGTTCTCCTCAGACATCAGCCATTCAAGAAAGAGAGCGAGAGAGCAGACTTGCCCCTTTGACCCCTTAGCTTTTATACTGAGCGTGATGCAGATGGGATGGAATACCCTGTTGGTCAGCTTTGGGCCACCTGTCCTGTCCGCTCCTCCCTATAGGTGTGACCCCTCTGCGCTTCTCCGCTTCCGACCCTCTAACGGGACAAACAGCGAAGTTATCCGACCTTGGTTGTTCTAGCAATAAGTATAAGCAAGAGCCTCCATGCATACCATTCCTTGGTATAATCATGTCTTATCACTCTGAGAACAGTTTCTGAACAATACACTGTTAATTTCAGAGTTTAGTCAGTTAGAAGAGGCCCAGCTAAAATGTAAAACTATAAATGAGAAAATTGGTTCTGTTTTACGTCAGACGAGGACACATCCTGTGTTTAATTGCATAATCAAAACTCACAGGGGAGTACAGCCTCTATTCAGTTAAATATTATATTCCCAGTTCTGTTAAAAAAAAAATTCAAGTTTTTAATACTGTAAAAAAAGAGTTACTCTGTAGCAATAAAGTCATTACATGGTTGCAGTCCACTTTGATAGATGCCGGTTGTACGCAGATTCACCCTTTGGAAACTATCAAAGCACAATGCTCTTTAGACAGCATTTTAATTAGCTGTGTTTGCTTTCCACTTTACTGTCGTCTGCAACTTAAAGCTGTAGTTGCTAGTGTCTAACAGACAGGCAATGAAACATGATCAAGCTAATGAATGTTAAAGGAAAATTAAATTTAAGGAGCTAATATCTTAATATATTAAACTTACGATTTTACTTGTCTAATTTTGCATTAGCACTTCCATTTTTTTCCCTTTGCTACTTAATAACTTTTAGATTTTCTTCTAACATGCCTTCATGTACATGATTCAGACTTGAAGTGTGTTGAAAATTGTCTTTTCAGAAGAGATATTTTATAACAGTTTTTATGATTTCTGTATATTTCAGGGGAGAGCACACTTTACAGCTTAAAGCCTCATACAACAAGACCACATTAGATTGCCCTATAATCACATTCAACGTCCTGCCTGATCCTGAGAAACCTGTCCGCTTGAATGTTAAATATGATAAAAATGCTTCTTTTCCAGCAGGAGGTACCTTCACTGGTAAGTTATAAGGATTCTTTGGTGGAAACCGATCACTCAAGAGCTTTCTAAACTACGAAAACCTATTTTGATGATTCTCCTGATACATTTTCTTACTTTTTTTTGGTCTGTTTTGTCTCAGTTCTTTGCAACAGCCATACCTGAGATTGCTCTGTAACACTTGGAGAGAAAAGATACTTCATGTTTGGAAAGCATTTTAAAAGGCCACTTATTTATTTGTTCCAAATTATTGGCTTTGTCTATAAATGATAAAACTATGGAATCTCTTCTCTGTCCTTGATGAAATGCCATATTTCAGTTTTTGATCTTCCCGAAAGATGATCTGAGCTAGTTCATGCATGCTTTCCCTCATCTTATTTTCTGTGGAACAGTAACAAAGGAGATAGCTGTGAAATTATAGGCCACCTGTGAGCCAAGAGGAGCTAAAAAGTGATCAGAAGTATGCCGGGGCCAGTACAAAATATTCTTTTCTCTTGCTGTATTCTCTCACAAAAGGGTGATCTTTGCTTTCAAACTAAGGCTGCTAAGTCATAAAAAGATAAAAAAACCCCCACATCTTATGTTCTGTATCCCAGTAATATTCCCAATAAACAAAACAGATAAAGAAGAACAAGTTATGACAATGAGGAAACATCTTTTGCTAAAAGCAAAACAGAATTTGAAACCTCTGCTTCTTGCTGTAAGGAAACTTTGGCATGAATAAGAGACTTATTCTAACTAATTCCATTAATTCAGGAAATAAGTCTTCTTTATGATAACCGTGGGAGGTATGGTTCTCAGATTTGCCAGTGAAGTTTACAAATTTACTAACCCTTATTCCCAGAAGATTTTGTGTTTATTTTGCAGTAACACCATTTGCACTATGGAACTGTGATGCAAAGATATTCTTCAAAAAGCTGAAGTTATGTCTAAATAAGTTAAATAGAAAGCTAGTAGTAATGTATTGTGTAATTATGTCATACCATAATTAGGAAGGCAAAATAATACTTCAGTAACAATTTATTGAAATTAAAAAAAAAAAAAACAGGAAACATTTGAGACTTGGGAAGCATGCTGTATTTTGTCAGTGGTACCTGTGAAGGAGAGTAAAGTAGTTTCCAAACTAATTTTGTTTCCCATTTGATCTCATCCTTGGTTTTTTAAAAAAAAAGTTAAAAAATCACATTTGAATCTTCAGTCAATGACTTCTAGACCTATTTGATGAAGTAAATACTAACAAATTTCCTATACTGAGTAGTATTCCCTTAAGAACTATAAATTAATTTAGGCATGAAATTGCGAAGTTACTAACTCTGATGTGCTAATCCTGTTTAATTTGGCCTTTATTTGAAAGGAGTAAATTAAGGTGGCAAATCTGATGCAGTTTTCACAAAGTTTCAGGAGAGGTCAGGGAAGCTTTTGAACAGCAGGTGTGTTTACAGTGCTGGGCAGTTGTTGGAAATATCATATCATTAAGTTGGTGCATGGATGAATGTAGAAATGGGAGCAGGTTGGGAACTACATGACTTCTGTACAGTAAAGTGGTGCCTTGCAAAAGTGTTTGAAGGAGTGGACAACTGTGTGAATGTGAGTGATCATAGAGTCATAGGGTTGGAAGGGACCTCTGGAGATCATCTAGTCCAACCCCCCTGCCAGAGCAGGGCCACCTTAGAGCAGGTTGCACAGGAACCCATCCAGTCCTGCTGACGCAGAGTACTTGGCTTCTTAGAGACCTTTTTGCAAGTTCCTTAACCAAAGACTCTTAAAGTAAGCTGTTGCAGGACACTGTCCTTCCTATATTTCAGTCTTTTCCATGCGTTTAGGTTGACTTAACAGCAAAAAAAGTTGTCTATCTAAGGAGAGTTTTCAGTTCTGTTGCTGTTTCACAGTTTTATTTCAGCTCAAGCATCTGACTTTTTCCCACCTATTCTCTGTACTCCTTTGTAAATATTTCCAGATTCCCAGATGATAAGCATCTCTCAAAGTTGACAAAAAAAATCAGAAAATCTGCTTCATACAAATCCATTTGTTGTATCCCAAGCCTGTATGAAATTACCTGCAACATTTATTCAGAATTTAGAATAAAAAGAATTTATTTGTAGTGCTAGGAGTTGAGAAGCAGAATAACTCCCACAAATATGAGGTCTGTGGTATAGGGGCTTGGTTTTTGACCAAAGAAGGTTCATATTCTAGGACAGCAATTATACTGTCATAACTTGATGAGCTAAAATTATTATGGAAAGAGGGAGTTTGTTCTTTAAAATACTCCGTGCAGTGTTATGAACTTGACTAAATTCACAAGGTATTTTAGTTTTCCCCAGAAGCAGCATACTACAGAATCAGAATCACAGGGTGGTTTGAATTGGAAGGGACCTTTAAAGATTGTCTAGCTCCAAACACCCTGCCAAAGAGACCTTTTTCAAATGTAGTGTGTAGTATAAATCAACCAGGTTTTGAGAGAGGAAGAGATTTAGACAGCTTGTTCAGGAGATAACAGTGTGTATGACATTAAGTTTTGATATAAAATGAGATAGTAAATTCCTTATTAACAACCTCATATTTAATTAACATTATAATTTTTGGATTTACTGGTGAACTCAGGTACACCTGAGGGCAGACACGGTAATCTTGGAGGAAGTCATGCCTGAATTTTTCATAAGTGTCAAAGCACAGTCCTTCCTTAAAGTGCAAAACTCAGTTCTGTGTGAACAGTGCAGAATTACATGTATGAAATCCACCTGTAGCCATAGTGTCAAAGCACTTCGTTCAACTAGAAGAAGGGTAGCTGTATTCTAGTTTGGATTCCATTTCCCTCAGACCACTAAACTTTCTATGGAATTTGTAGGAAAAGATGAATGTTTCAGATTGGGATATAAAATGGCAAGTATTTTGACTGCAGAACCAGTCAACGGCAAATGGAGGAGTGAAACATGTCCCTGTCTCCAACTTCTAACAGATTTAAGTATGTGATAGTAGTCTATAAGAAGTAGCCAAACTCAGCTTCAGATTCATACTCTGAGTCCTTCTTTTTATCACAGTGTGGCTAATAGATGGGGAAAGTGGTAGGGTTGTTGGTACAGTCTCTTTCACACTACTGCACCTTTACATTAGTCAAGGGCTAAAGCACTTGTGAAGGAAGAGGGAGATCTGGATTTACTGTCCTTGAAGGAAGAATCACCTTCTTAACTAGCTAATGATTGGTCTTTCCTGAGAGCAAGAAGCAGCCTGGCTTGCTATTTTGTTAAGAATAATAACCCGGGAAATTTGAAGGTATTTTTAAAGCAGTCATTGGATAAAGTAGGTGTGTTTTTTTCCTAAGGATTGTTACCTAGTCTAATTACAGGGATAGGGAGAGAAGGTTTTCGGTATCCAGTTTTAAATTTTTTGTTGTTTGTGTTCTGTTTGGAATGTGGGTTTTATGTGTTTTTCCTCTAGGTATGAGGGAGACACAGAAATTCATGGAGTTTGGACTTGGTAACTGTGAATAAAGATAATCTTGAGAAAATGATGTCTTTCTTTCTGTAGATTTTATGGTTAGTGTTCTTTCTGAAGATGACAACATTATTAAAAATATTAATCCAGCACGGATTTCCATGAAAATGTGGGAAGGACAGAGCAGCGGAACTGGGTTACCAGTTGATGTAAGTTATCAAAATGGGTATCAAAATGACAGCATAGGAAAAACATCTGCATTAGAAACTGTCCTTCATGTAACTTCGAACGATATCCTGTTCTAGATTTTAAATAACAAGTATTACATATCAATCATATTTGCTTATCAATATCTGTCCTGTTACAAGTTGTCAGACTGTTCAAATGTCAAGACTATAGTAAGGACAAAATTGTTACTGCTCTGCAGAAGTTAACTAAGAAATAGCAGGGACATTATTAAAAGTTGCCACCCTGAAATTTGCAATAAAAAGACTCTGATAATTAAGAATAAATTATTGATTATCTCATTGAATTACTGTATGCTATCAGCACTGCAAATCATTAAGACTTGAAAGCATATTACAAGGTACTTTAACTTTCAATATATTGTGATAAATTTTTTGCATTTGTCTTTTCAGGTTACAACATTTAGCTGTAGTAAAGTGAAGGATGACAAAGAAGACGGCTTCTTTTACTTCAGGTACAGGAGCATTTGTTTTATAGTTACTGATGCAACTTACTGGACAATATACATAATTTGAAATAGAAACAAGAGTTTTAGATTTTGATAATAACAATCTGTTATAGAATTAGTGTGATACAGTGCTACAAAATGGTAAAAGATAATAGCAAGATGCAATGAACATGAGGATTGAATTCTTCCCTAGATACATTTTATATTTGTTTAGCCTGAAAGTAGAGAAGAAAGGAGACTTAAGATAATTTATTAGAATACATGATGAGAAATGCTAGCAATGAAGGGACTATGTCATCTGCTTGTCATTTGTCTAGTAACATTCCTTAATTCTTTTCAATGTTACATTCAACTGCTGTAGAATTTCAGGCTGGACAAAGTGAACTTAACTCTGATATAATACCTTCTGTAGCTGTGTCTTAACCCTCAACCGTGGCTCGTCAGTTTAGTGGTCTTTCCTTGGGTTACTTAGTTAGAGATGGTGTCTTAGATGACAGGCAGCAGAACTAGAGCTCGTTATAAGCTGGTGCCTGACTGACACATTCTTTCTGCATCTGTTCCTGGCCAGCATGCTATGGGATCGATTAAACAGTTGTGGTACTGGCTGTTGATTCAAGGTCTTGCCTTCTAGGAATAGGCATTCCTTCTGCATTTAGAAATCACCTTAATCCAGCAGATATCACTCATGCAGAGCTGATCCTGTTTCCCATGTGAGAGGAACAGAGGCTGCTGCAGCTCAGCTATGTCAGGATTCCGGGAGCATCTGAGTAGCAGCACTTTGTTTCCTAACCTGCCTTTCAAGGTGCATAAAAGACTTCAGGAAGGCAGGCATTCAATTTGTAATTCCTGGGAATCTAATTGCCTTCAGGACCTTGATGTAGCATTAGCTCTTCCTCACTTTTTTCTGTGGAGCAAGTTAGATGAGGCTCAAATCCAGGGTTCTGACCCAGCTTGATGTGCAATGCAAATGTACCTCCATCTGTAATTCCCTCTGTCATACCCTGCTAAGAAATTATCCCATCTGGGAAAGCAGTTGATATGACCTTCCTTTGTTTATTCAGGCTTTTTAGCTTCTCAGATGGTGTACAACAACATAATGAATTTGTATATGAAACCTTTTTCATTTAAGAGATTACAACTAATTCAAAAAGCTATCAAAGCATGGCTTTCTGTATCATTACCAAGATCTGTCTTTAACTTGAAGGCACTCAAGGTTCCAAAGCCTTATGAGGCTTAGTTCAGCAGCTGTAGCAAAAGGAGACTCCCAAATAAGGGTGCAGTTTTGCTTTTAACAGAGCAGAGCTTTCTGTGTGGCTAGTCCGAGGTTATGGAATGAACTTCTCCAGAAATCAAGAATCACTGCAGACTTCCACCAAGTATGAGGGGCGTTTCTGTGACCTTGTTCCTGCTGAGAAGCTCTTAGTTATAGGTATAGTTAAAATATAAGAACTCCCTAAAAAGTTATCAAAACAAGGCACTCTGCATCATGTATTTGTACCTCCAGAAAAAGAAAACTGGAATGAATGTGCCAAGGTATAGTCATCCTAATAAATGTACTCCTGTGAAAAATACTGTGATCATCAGTGTGATATAAACGAACGTATATAGAGTTGAATATGGAATTATTAAAATCTTGACATCAGTACCTGTAGTACTAGTTGTTCACAAATGTCTAGAAATAAAACTTCCCACCTTATTGAAAAATTTGAAAGAACAGCCAGTGGGTAGAGACTACCCATTAGCAGCCCTTGTAGGAAAGTACATACTGCTCATTGCTGCCTGTCTCTGCCCCAGCACTCTCTGCCACCTGGTCTCTCTCAGGTTTCCCTGTCCTTGGCAGTTGCCCATGGTTTTCATCTATTAAATGCCAGTCAGTAACGTGGACACCATTACGCAGTCTTACAGCTTTCATAACAATTCTGCAGTTTCTTCTTTTTCTAAAGCTTACGTCTAGTTAGATGGTGTTCAGCCATGAGATCCTTAGCAGATTATTTACAACTGAGTTTTTTAAATGCATCCCGACAAGGCAGATGCTGCTTTCAGTCTAGATAAAACCTAGGTAAAATGCAGAAAAGAGAATTGTTTCTCCCCTGTATGAAATACCAAAAGGGAAAGTCATGGCCTGTTCTAGAAATAGGTATAGCTTTGGGATTTTGTTTTTCACAAGTTAAGCATTCCAGGGAATCTTGCATCTTACACCTTCCCAAACAAAATAAGAGGAAATAAATTGCTTAATGGTACTGACAAAACAGATAAAATGCTTTATGTTGAAAACAAAAAATCTCATTAACCAATTAAAGCGTGCCACAAGTCATCATCTCGGAGTAATGTCTGAATCTTGGTTAGAGACTGTTTGCATCTTCTCAAAAGTTTCTAAGCATTTGGAAGTCACTGCCATCCCTTGTTAAATACTGCAGCAGTCTTCTGGATGCTGTGTGGCCATCCTTACCAGGTGAAGTTCTGTTTATAGCAGCGGAAGGGCAGGCGTCTGTCTTCCTTTCGTGTTTTGATGGTAGGGCTTCTTTGCCAGTAGTCTGCACTCTGTAAGCTGTAAGGCAGAATGAAAACTCTTGGACGCTGGTCCAAGTTACCCAACTTTGTACACTTTCGGAGTAAGAGAAGGAATTGGCTACCCAGATTTCATGTAAATTCAAGCCAAAGATCTCAACATCTCTATGCTCTCTTTCATAAGCTTTGTGAAAATTCACAGAACGGAAAGTGAAATGAGGTAAATTTGCGGATTTCTGAATAATAGGGCTACAACAAACTTCCTGTCAGCTAGTAGAGACAAACTCTTGGAGGAGATTTTCCTCATCCAAGCTTCCAAAAGCCTTGTTTTAGTTCTTGGGAAACTTTCGTGGTATTCTTGCTGAAGGAGGAGTATTATGGAGAAGTACTGCACCATGGGCAGCCTTAACAGGACTCTCTAAAGTTTAGAGTACTACTCAGAATTTGAATTGCTTGCATACTTACATACTTGTCACTTCAATATTGACTTGCTTTTGCTTGGGTTTTGTTTTTGATTTATTTAGGGATAAAGTTGTTCCTGAGAGAGTGGGCACTTACAGTATCCAGTTTACCTTTGCAATGGATAAGACAAATATGCTCAACAGTGACCAGGTTTGAATCTATAATTAATTACATGTAGCCAGGAACATGTAATACAGAATCATCTGGGGGAAATATTATGATACATTGTAGATTCAGAATGCAAATACTTTCACTTGCAAGTTTTGCAGAAATTACTACTTTTGTTTAATAGTTTCTGATTTCAAGCTGTTGATGATCAAAAAATGTTTTCACTGGCTTTTATAAGCAGAGTTTTGTGGAGTAACAGAGCTGCATAATTTGCAACCTAGTAGAGCTGTTTTATGGTCATGCTACTTTATTTCAAGATTGTCAGTAAATTTCATATGCATTTGTTGCGGTGTTTTTTGAGCAACCCGTGTGTTCAGGTGAATTGCAGTGAATTATATCAGTCTTCATTTTATTTTGTTTTATTCTTCCTCCTTTTTCTGCTAGATTATAGTTGAAGTTGTACCTAATGACCCTGTACGCTTGTTACCTGATTCTTTACCAGCTACTCCAGCAGTTTCCAATGTTCGAACTCTTACTAGCCGTACACTGGTCAAGGATTTATACCTCCATGTAATGGTAACTATACTTTAATACAAAATCATAATTAGGGAAATATATAAAACCGCTAAAAATATGTTGACTTTTGCTCTAAGGCATTGCTGCTATCTCTTCGCAGATTAACTTCACAAATCAGTGATTTCCAGTATATGAGAGGTGCATCTTATTTTATTTACATACAGGCAACCAAAACTAAAAAATGCAATCCTTGCTGTCAGGCATGTCAGTTGAAACCTATTTCTTGTTGCCACAGGAAAAAAATGTTTCAAGAATAGATTTAGTGGGAAAACACTTATATATACAGCAGATGTTTCTCTCTGTTTTTTTCTTTCAGGAGACAATTTCTCTTAGAAATTTTGTATTGCGAAAAATAAGGTTTCCTGAACTTTGAATGTTCACAGGGATACAGGGAGATCACTTAGCAGTTAGCACCATGGGCAAAACAGACTCGACTTTTGGAAAATTAATTTAATTTATCACCACTTAAAGTAGATTTGAGTGGTGAGAAACAAAGACAAAAAACGTAAAGCAAAACCTTCTGCCCCACCCTTTCCCAGGCTGAGCTTTGCTCCTGGCTCCGCTACTTCTCCCCAAGCGGCCAGGGAGATGGGGATGGGGATCATCGTCAGTCCGTAACAGCTCCTCTCCGCCGCTCCTTCCTCCTCATGGTTTTCTTATGTGGGTCCTTCTGTGGGCTGCAATTCTTCATGAACTGCTCCAGCATGAACCGTCTCCACAAGCTGTAGTCCTTCAGGGAATATCCACCTGCTGTGGGTTGGTCTCCACGCGGGCTGCAGGGGAGCCTCTGCTTGGCACCTGGAGTGCGCCTCCTGCCCTCCTTCTCTCACCTCGCTGTTCCCTCTGCTCTTGCTCATTTTTTCTTCCCTTTTCCCCTGCCTGTGCATTTTTGCCCTGTCTTAAATATATTTTCCCCGAGGAACCACCATTTTGGGGCTGAGGGGCCCAGCGGTGCCCTGCGGTGGGTCGGCTGGAGCCGGCCGGCACCGGCCATATCCGGCATGGGGCAGTCCCAGCCTTCCCTCACAGAGGCCCCTGCGTCCCCCCCCACTGCCAGCACCTTGCCATGCAAACCCAATGCAGGATGTAAACAGATTACTTACTTCGTTTTGTGATCCAAACTAACTTTTTTTGTCTCTCTTACTTACAGGATGAATACAACAACCACACTGGAATTGATCTAGTTGGCAGAATAATAGCAAAAATTAAGAGCCCCAGTGAAGATGAAGATATAGAGATCCCACAGTTTGAGGGGAGAGTCAGCACAATTGAGTTTCCGTTCGACAGAGGATCAGCTGAAATTGTAAGTGTTCCTAAAGTACACAGTTAGCTCCATGAGCAACAGATCCATTAAGGCCAATTTTCTACAGTTTCAAAGTTGATCTTGCACCTCGTTGTGTTTTGTGGAGGGTTAGTGTGTATTATCGCCTTCCCTTACTGATCAGTAGAAAAATTATTTCTTCTCTCTTTGGTTGCTGATTTTCAGAAAACCCAAAGGAAAGACGTTCTTTAAACTGGTTATCCTTGCCAAGCGAGGGAAGTTTGTAACTACATTCTGAAACACAGTTAGGGACTGGGACGTACAGGGGGATCCAGTATAAGTCTTTTCCTCATTTGAATTTCACATCTGAATAACACTTCGCTAATTAGCAGTTAAACCATTAATATTATCAGTATTTTACAGTTTTATTTATAAACTAAAAACTGTGCTGTCTGTAATATCTTAAGATCATTTAGTCTGACCTCTTCATATATGTGTAATTAAATTTTAACAGGTTCTCTTTGCATTTTGTCACGTTAACTGGGCTTACATGTACTTTGCATAAGGGCATTCTATCTTCATTTGAAGAATTAAATATAAAACTACCACTTCTCTTTACGCTTTATTTCAGTTATTAGTGCCCTTGACTGTTAAAAATGCTTGCCTTATTTCAGTTTGAATCTCCAGCTGTAGCATCATGCATACCTTTAAAAGTACTGCATATTGTAGTCACATCATTGCAGTCACTTTTTATTCAACAAACACAGATTGAATTTGTTCAGTATCAGTGTGTGGCAGGTGGATGCGGACACTGCCTTAGCAACAAATACAAAATCTCCCCATATGTATTGTAAATCACCACAATAAAACCGCAATAGAATGACTAAAATCTACAGATCCTACATAAAAACTTCTTCATAATATATTTTATTCAGTACATCAACTGCTTTTATGGAACTACATAGATGAAACTTAATGACACAGCATAAATTATTCTCGGGCAAGTAGGGTGGGAAAAAATGCAAAAGTATAGGTAAAAGGTCAGCTATAACCACTGGTCTAATGAAATAGTACTTTTGTCCACAAATCTTGCATTTACGCCTGTGGTAGAAATTTGAACAGATGTTTAAAAATTCATACTGTTTAGGGGAGTAATAACCTCATAGAGTGGACTCTGACAGTTCAGATAAAATTACTGGATAATTTCTCAGACTCCTCACCGGTGCAGAAGTAGCAGTTTTTTCATCTCAATGTACTAGTAACCTGCTGTTGAGCTATTGTGACCTTAATACTCCAGTCTTGCTTCAATGATTAAGCTAACAACCTGTGTAATGGGGCAACACGATCGGGGGGTTTTTTGTATGGCTTGTTTTGGATATTTATTTTTTTGTGAGCAAATGCTTTTTCTTTCCACTTGTATATTCCAGGTTTGTTGGGGGGCAGGGTGGGGCTGCATTCTTCTGCTTTCTCGTTAGTGTGAACTGGTGAGATACTACTGCTTTTGACAGTAACTTGTGTACCTTAGCCTTCCTTAGGGAGTAATTTCGTTTCAGTGAATCCCGTATCTCTTCCCCTCTTTGGGCAGTTTTCAGTTGTCTAGTTTATACTGAGTTCTCTGACTTTAGACAACTGACAAAACTCACATGGAAAGGATTTGTTGGTTGAGATGCAAGGTACTTTTCATATGACTCCCTAATGGGGAGGGGACACACTAGTATATTTTTCAAATATCTTGAAATCTTGTTAATATCTTGTTCCATCTTGTTTCTGAATATAATTATGTGCAATTAGCATCAATGTAATGAAATTGATAGATAATCTGATGTGTTTACCCTTACACTGTTGTTCAGGAATACTAAACTTGTTTAATGAAGGAAAATGTTCACATTTTTATTAGTGTAAATTTTCTAAGGAAAAGATATTTCCACTACAGACTTCTCCTGATTAAATATGTAGCTGCAATATTTTTGAAAGCCATGAAGACTATCTTTGAAGGTTATATATCTATCTCTTCTTTTAGGCTGCAACCACCTCTCTCTTGATTTGGCCAGTTGAGTAGCAATTTCTACATGTTAAAGGTGGAAACAGTATGAGTTTTATTATAAGCATTATTCATTTTCTGCATGATACCTTTCCCAAAGTAACAGCACATTTAGATATTACCTATACTAATTTTATTTCTGTTTACCATTCTTTATGGTTTTATATTATTTCCTGTGTTTGTAAAGAAAGGTGAAGGATTTAGTTTGTCTTTTCAATAAGGAATTAATAAGAAATGTGATGTTAGTGTTTGGATATATGTTGTTCATTCATTTGGGACCTGCTGTCTACTTCCATGGCAACAGCAGTAACTTTAACTGAGCACTGGGAATAGTTTGGCTTTCCTTCTTTGTGTTAATGCATTGAGTCTTTAATGTTGCATTTGCATTTGCTCACATGCTGAATGAAGTCTATCCAAGAAAATCTTGCTTATGGGGACTGTGCAGATATTTTTTCTAAGCATATTTCTCTTAAATAAAATATATAGCCAGAAATAATAAGATTCTTTAAACAGGTAAAATGACAATCTTAATTCTTAAATAATGAAATAGTTACTGATAAATCTTTGTGCTTTACTTCTTTTTGTTAGGTATAAAAGGCATTTCCAAGCCAATACTTAAAACCGTAGTAATATTGTATAGACATCATGTCTTAGGTAACACTGTAAGATTTAGTATTTGAAGAATGTTGATTTTATTTTGTGTGTTACCTCAAATGTGAACATAAACTTATGTTTGTTTGTTTGTTTTATTAGAATCTAGTGCTGGCTGAAAACAGTCCTGGAAGAGATAGCACTGAATATATTCTTGTATTTGAGCCAGATCTGCCAGCTTTGAAAAAACCTTTGGAGCCATACCGTCTGTCATTTATGTTTTACAATGGTATGTTTCAGTTACTCTAAAATGCTTGCTTTTTCATAGAACCAGCTATTTTTAGGTCCATAAAACTCCTTCAGAACTGTGTAATAGCTTAATAGATTTTTGCTGATGTTTAAACCAACTAAGTATGTTATCTTTATCTCTGTAGATTTCAAGAAGCAGCAACAGATGGCAACACTTACAAAGGAGAGAGACCAATTATCTCAGTCCATAGGTGTTTACAGAAATTGGTTTGATACTACTAATCAGCTTGTAAATGAAATGAAATGTAAGTTCAATCAAATATAAAAATACATTTCCTGGGAATTTAACCTTTTTCCTTTAGTAATTTTGAGAATATAGAGAGGGGGGAGAAAAATTGGTATTGAAATGACAAGGTACAGTAATTAAAGGGGAGAGGAAGGGAGTGTATCTTTGCATTAGCCGGGAAGCATCTAGTTACTTGGATGGACCTACCTAAAAAGGGTCTTGATTTGAGGTAGGATGTCTTATGTCAGAACTGTCAAAAGGAGGAATAAAACGTTGAAGTTGGTAGTCTCATTCTTTTTTTCCGTGACTGCCTTGCACTCCGATCTTTGCAATGGAGGTGTGAATGCTCATCCATCTGCAAAGTCGACATTTGCCTAAAAACAATTTCAGGGAATGAACTACAGATAACCCTCTTTCAATAAGTTAGTCTTACATTTTCAAAATGTTGCTTTCCACACACATTTGACCTACGTTATGCAAAAGTATTGTCTACCTATTTATTGTTTATGTCCTTCAGCAAATGTAATCCTCTATAAAGGCTGTTAAACAGCAGAGCAGTGTGAGCGCAGTTGTTTATGGGAATGGGAGAGAGGAAGGAAACATTTCCTTTGCATTATTTTTTTTTTTGTTTGAATAATCCTGTCTGTTGATCAGAAGGTTTCTTTTAATAGATGCATTTTGAATTTTTACTGAATGTAAATAAAGCATGCTGGAATTGGAAGATGCTGCTGTTTCTTGCAATTTTAATACAGGGCTATGTTTCTGTTACTTGCTTACCATATGTTTCTACTACGGATGCAAATTTCTGAATTCCAGTGTGAAATGCAAAAAGTTTTGTTTCATTTTTGCAGATCTCTAGAGAGTAACTTAGAGCACAACATTTTACTTTATGCTTAAATAATATTTCCAACTATAAACCTTTTTGAATAGAGAGAGTGGGAAGCAATTCACCTGTTTACTTGTTTGTTTTCAAAATTGCTTCAGTTCTGATACGAGACTTGAGGAAATAGAATCCAGAAACTGGAAACTGGCATCCCATATAAGAGACAAAAGAGGGTAGCGTCAGCTACCACTTTTTCTTTCCTTCTTGTCATTTCATCTGCTGGAGAACCATTTGTAAAGATAATTGAGGATGAAAAGGAAAAAGAGCTTGTGTTCTCAGACTGACCTAAGGATTAGCCCCGTTGCTTCCTGAAGCTGAAAGAGATGGCAGCTGCTGAAATTGCTTAGAAGCTGAACAAATCACAAGATCTTTGCAGACAAATCCTTATATTCTGTGCTGAAAATGAGAAGTAGATACCAACAGCTGTGGCTGGCATAATTCTGGAAAGTTGTAAGAAATTCTGTAAGAAATGTTCCATTGCTTTCTAATAGTTCCTTCCTCTATGTTGATTTTATTGGTTTCAGGTCAGGTTAAAGAAGCTGAAACAAGAGAAACTCACATGAAGAACGAACTGAAAAAACACCAAATTGAAATACCACAGATAAACAAAGTATGTCTTATTCCTTACTAAACTCCCTAGCATCTTAAAAATACATCTAACCTTAATATGAAATTGATAAAATTATAGAACTTTATTGAATCACACTGGTATATACACAAACACCTGTTACTGAAACCCTGAAAATTTAAACCACAAGGAACATTTGTGGATCAATGCCAAACTTAAATTTATTTTTTTTACTGTTCTGCTAGTGTGACTATCTCTTAAAGAAACTACTAGGGAAGTAACAAAACCTTCTATTTTCTATCTTGGTCTTATTTTTACCTTTCTGCTAAGGTTACCAGTTGTGTTACTGATACTCCTGGTTTTAATAATGGGCAGGCTGATCAGTATACACTGGATGTATTCTGGCCTAAGTAGACCAAAGGAAAACGCTTATTTTCAGAGAATTAGAGAATTTCATAGGTTACTGACAAAATTGCTATAAAAGTAAGCTTGAAAGATTCAGGGCAATGTACCCCACTGCTAATTTCCCATAAAGATCCAATTATATTTTAAAGAAACTTTTTAAAGAAATTTTCAAACTACATTTTTTAAAAAATGTAAATTACCAGATATCTTCAGATCAAATATAAACAAGTGTTACAGTCGTCAATCAGAAATCAGTAAAATTTAAATTATATTCATTCTGCAATCATGATACCCACGTTCCTCCTGCTGGCTAAATTTTTCTGGCCTAGACATAACCTTCGGAAGTGGTACCCATTTGTACATTTGTAGTTGCCTTTTCCTGCTGATTTAAACTTTCCTCAGTTTTGGATTTAATCAAGCTCTGTTAGCTCTTTGCGAAAAGGTCCTTGAAAGTCTTTAAAATAAAGAAGTTCATAGTCATAATTGCAGTGTGCCTGCTCTTGTGCTCCTCTGAGTTTATATGCAGTGGTCCCCGAAATACTAAGAGTCTCGTTTAGATTATGGAATTTTTTTTGTTGGGAACTTGATTGAAAACAGGTAAAGCAAATGCTTCTGGAGCTCAGCCCAATGATATATGCTTGCTAACTTTAAATTTCAATTCTCAGCTTCAGTATGTGGATTGTCTTATAAAACAAAAGAAGTTGGACCAAGAAAGAGTAATGAAACAGCCAAGACGAACTTGTACCCTCCCAAACTATCCAAAAGGCAACCAGGATATTTTAGGCAAGGTGAGTTTTCTCTCAGAGAGCCTTCAGGTGGGTTTTGTTGGTAGTGATGAAAAATTAGCCAACTGGATATTCAAGTAATTTTTGAGGACCGTTAAAAAGAAGATAGCATTCTTAACCCATCAGATGACCAGCTTTTCTGAGAGAGTCATCAACAGGGGAATTAAATATCTGATTGAAGTTGCAGGATGATTGTGATGAGTCTGAAAAGGGGAGGTGGTTTTGGCTTCTATTTTGACTGTTATAACTTCTGTGGTACAGATTGCCCATTTAGCACAAATTGAGGATAACGAAGCAGCAAAAGTTATCTCTTGGCATTTGGCAAGCGACATGGACTGTGTGGTCACACTGACAACTGAAGCCGCTCGTTCTATTTTTGACGAAACACAAGGTCGACAACAAGTGTTACCCCTTGATTCTATTTACAAGAAGACACTCCCTGATTGGAACAGGTAGAGAAAAAGCAATGAAACTTCTGCATTTGTATTACTTACTTCAACTTTTTTTTTGTCTAATTTATTTTTTAAACTTTACTCCTATTAAAGATTCAAAGTATAAAATCTCTAGCTTCGTAATTATGGCAACAGTAAAGTCACTTGAAATGTTAGCTGAAATCATAGCCTTATAACTTTAATTGCTCTGTGTTCTTTATTTAATAGGAAGTTTCTATTAAAAAGAAAAGACTATTTGCCTTTTTTTTTCGTTTACTTCTACATATTTTCTAGAGCAGGAACTTTTTGTTAATAATTCTATTGCTTCAAATCAAATTCCAACTTGTTAAAAAATCCAATTCCAGAGTACGTTCCCTGAAATTATCTGTAGTAATAGAAATTCGTTCTGCTGTTTCGGTTTCCTGGAAGATAAAGGAAAATATAATAATTCAGTGCCTGAAAATAATTTGCTTCTCAAGATGACTGCTGATATCATAAAGAATGCCTTTTAGAAAAGATGGGATGTGCAGATGTATTTACAACATCCAAAATCTCAGTTTTTATAAAACAGTGCATTGAAACTTGTCCATAAAAATAGTTATATGAATTTTTTGAATATGTGTTTCACCAAAGCATCTTTAATATACCTGGTATTTCAGATAAAATTTATCTGAAATATTGGGCTTATTTATTTTAATAACTGGAAGTGTTAAAGTGCATTCAATTCAGTTTGAGATTTCTGACTACATTGTCACAAGCAATAATGAAATAAGGACAAATTACTTTTTTCTCCTCTTTTTTTTTTTTTTATCACTTGCTCTCCTTTCTTTTACTAGGCCTTTACCTCACTTAAGAAATGGAAAAATCTGCTTCAGACCTATTGGAAATCCTGTATTTGCCAGAGATCTGTTAACTTTTCCAGATAATGTAGAGCATTGTCAAACAGGTAAGTGATACAAAGACATTGCTCATAACTACTTTATTTTAATAACTGAAATACACAAACATCACAAATCACAACCCATTTAGTAATTTTCACATTTGCAAATCATAGAATCGTAGGGTTGGAAGGGACCTCTGGAGATCATCTAGTCCAAATACCAGTGTACATTCCTCATGAGATCCGCTGGTAAAAAGAGGGTGATGATATTAGTGTTCAATATTTGCAGATGACAGTTGTGAAAATTTCAGCAATGACCACTGTCCTCTGCTCATTGTCTTATTTTTATTTTCTCTACTATATGTAGATTTTGGTTTTTCTAAGTTACTGCAGCATTATCTTATTCCCAAGCT
>VXBO01004998.1:199069-249048 GCA_013400135.1 Rhinoptilus africanus
TTATAAGGTACTGTGCTATGTTTTTGTTTAGCTCAGAAGAATGGATCTCTTCTCCCTCAAAGAAGCAACAGCAACTGCTGCAAATATCCCCTTCAGAATTTAATGGACCTCCACGAAAGAGAAAGGCATAGACTGATGAGACTTGCTGGAAATGGCTATGTATTGAAAATGTGAATACCTTCAGTTAAAGGAAATTCAAGTTGTATTACCCATTACTATGAAGATTTTTATACTGATAGAAGATATAAATGTATTTCAGTTAGTAGCTGAAAGTAACAAAAATTTAAGTATTTAACATTGATAGCCTAATTTTTGTATAGTTAATTTTCATTTCTAAAAGCTTTCAGAGTTTTTATGTTGATGTGTGAAAAAGTTTAAAATATATCCTTTTTTATTTATGAAAAAAATCAATCTTTTCAATAAAACTGTTTCAATACAAAGCACTTCCAGTGGTAATTGATTCTAGTAAGGCGGTCAACTGATTGTGCCATGAAATGAGATTTTAATTTAAAGAGCGTCCCGGGCTGTCGTGGGGAAGAGAACTTTCTGGGCTGCTCTTTTTTGATGGATGAGCTGTCAAGGTAATATCAATTTAAAAGGGAAGGTTGGAGCAGCGCTATACTGAGATCTAACCACAGCTGTTTGTAGAGTCTTCAGGCAGTCGCCAACAAGCCAGTGCCTAAGGCTGTGTCCAAGGTGTTGACATGGAAATTCGTATCTCCTTTGAACAGTGCCCATGGAAAAAACAAAGCAGTAATGTGTGAGTATGAAAAGTGTAACAAGTTCACTATTTTATGGGTTGCAGGAGAGTGATGAGGAGGTGCAAATGAGATTCAATCTTAGAATCATAGAATCATAGAATCATAGGGTTGGAAGGGACCTTAGTAGATCATCTAGTCCAACCCCCTGCCAGAGCAGGGCCACCTTAGAGCAGGTTACACAGGAACGCGTACCAATCTTTTACCAATGCTAACCACTTTTCAGCATCTGTATTGCCGCAACCCTCATAAAAGAACTCTGCTGCTTAAACAGGTCAAAAATCGGTCCTTGACACCAAAAATGTAACTATGACAGAAGGACTTGAGTAGGAAATGGTAATGTCACAAAGGAAAAAGAAAAATCCTCACAGCTGAACTGTGTGTATGCATTTTAAGAGTTGGAAATGGAAACCTAAGCTGGAGGTAAAACAATCATGTTGGGAAACTGTAGATACCTGAACAGAATTTTATTTCAGAAGGCTGTCTCCAGCTTTAAAATGAAAAAAAAAAAAATATTCTGTTGGCTTTCCTAAATACCAAAAGAAAATTGAAGTTTTCCATGGTTTAAGAAACAGAGTCTGAAAATGCTGCAGAAAGTAGTCAACAGGTAAACCAAAAAGAAAAAAAAAAAGAAAGAAAAGTCAAAGGTCACCTCTAGTGATCTGCACCACAAGAATTTTAGTAACGGTCAGGGCAGAAAGGGACCAGGCATAATTAAAGATAGAATTTCAGCCAGGGGCAGAGTGAGCAGCTGGAAATAGTCTTGATTGGATGAAAAGGGTAGGGCAAGAGTGGAAAGCTAAAGACCAGCCTCAAAGAATTCCTGCTTTGGAGTGAAAGTTTGTATCAAAATCTACTGATTTATAGTCCCTCAGCAACAAGCATTTTATATACAGCTCTTCTGAAAAGGGACTTTAGGCTTAAAAAGACACGATCCATCGTGCTGGAAGTTTCAGAAAGCTGGTCGCTGCTGCGCATCTCTGTGACCTTTTAATTAACTGAAATTTCTGCAAATTAAGGATGCAGTGCATTCTTTGATGAAAGGTTCTCCAAAACCTCAAGTCTTAATGTTAATCTAAATTATTTTAGACAACAATTTGTCCTATTCTTAATATATTCAAGTATAACGTAAGATCAGCCAAAGACTATGCTAGCCCTGCCTCATGCCTTTCCCCTGTTTGTCTAAATTTAGACATCAAGACTTCAACCAGGCAGCCGTAATGGAGGGTTTGCCACAGAAGAAACTGTCCCACCGCACTGAGTTACTCGGTAGTACTTCTTTTAAATGTGGTGAGCCGGACTAGGGAAGGGATCATCCCCCTGTACTCGGCACTGGTGAGGCCCCACCTCGAGTGCTGCCTTNTTTAATTCTGACATCTGCCTAGTCCCAGCTTGCAGCCTCTGGGTGACCTTGAGTCCTATTTGATTAAACACCTGTTCTGGCAGAAATTATTCCTCTTGAAACTCCTCTCTTGCCTTCGGTGGTCAGTGAGGGCACTCCCAGCGCCATGTGATGGATCTCCCTGCTGGAAGACGCAAACAGGATATTAAGGATGGTTTCCAGGGTTGCGCAATAGCTAGCGGAGATTTCAGGAAATATCACCAGGGGATTTTCAGGATTTTTCAGCAGGGCGATTGCAGGTTATTACAGTGCAAGTTGGTGCCGTGCGGAGCTGGTTCGGGCAGCTGGTTTGGTCCTGACAAAACATTCCAGCTCTGAAGGTAAGCGTCTGTTTTAGGTTTTTTTCTTTATCCATTTTGCACTCTGTAGCAGAGCAAACTAGGGACTGAAAACTAGGATGTGGATGTCATGAGGGGCTGGTAGAGAGCAGTGCGGGAAATGTGAGAGGAGGTGGTTCTTGCTGGAGCCTGGGCCACCTCGTGGAACATGGGAGCTCGTTTCTGATGGAGGTCGGAAGCAGGTCCAGGCGGGAAGGGCTGCTGCCTGCTGCTCTGCCGTGGGGAGCTGGAGCAGGGCTGGGCAGTGATGGGATGGAGGAGCGGGCTGCGGGCACGTCCGGCCCTGCCTGAGCTGCAGCCGGTGGCAGCGGGCACAGAGCGGAGCTGGCTGGGAGTGCCCTTGGCAGGAGAGGAGGCAGGAGCAGCTGAGGAAGGACAGGGTTCACTCCCCAGAGTGCAGGCAGAGCGAGTTGGGTCTCTTTGCCTCAGCTTGTCAAAGGGAAGAAGAGTGCGGAGGGAAAATGGGGATGGAAGTAAGAGTACCTCCTTCAGACCTCACCCTCTCCATTTTTCCCCAGCAGAGACTCCCAGAGACGCTCGCGTGGTGCTGCTGTCCCTGTGTGGGGACGCCTCTGCCGTGGGCACTACTGTGCAAGGGCCTGTCTCCGTACCCTGTCAGGAAGCGGAGTAGGAGACCCACTGCTGTGCCAGGTGACCCCACTCCACGCGGTGGGCTCTCTACTCACACCCTCCCCCCTCCCCGGCAGTCTTCCTGCTCAGAAGGTAGATTAGATTTCCCCCATTGAAAGACCTGAGACATTGCCCTTGCCCTGTCAGACCCCAATATCATCATGTTGTATGCTGGGCTCGCGGGCGAAGATGGAAGTCGGGGAACTTGTCACTTCAACAAGGGGAGACGGGGAGCTGCACCTCTAGGGTGTCAGCTGCTGTGTTCTCCCGAAGGACAGGCAACCTCTGACAGTGTGTCAAGAGGAAACCTAATGTGAGTCCTGTGCCTGGGCTTGCCTCAGCAACTGTACTACTTCTTCCCAGTCTCCCTCCAGTCAGCAGAGGAGAAAATGTTAGTGGCGAGGCTTTTTTTATTTCGCTCACCCCTGAAGGACCACAGCTTCACTCGGTGCTTAAGCTCGGCTTCCCCTAGGCTGGTGACTACCTCATGCTTTCTGCTCTTCCTCCTCTAGCAAGGTGAGTGGGGATACCCCATGTAACCCAGTCAGTGACAAGTGTCTCCTTTCAAAACCACACTGGTGTGGTGTTACAGCCCCACCATCAGTTCCGTGACCCCAGCTCCACAACTATCATCCCAGTATCGCCAGCCTTTCCAGTACTTTTCTAGCCACACGTATCTCATCTGTGACTTTATTTCTCTGCCAGGGCCTCTCTGAGTCCCGTTGTCAGCCAGGGCTCCAGCTCAGGGAAAGAGCAGTGAGAGAGGAGGAGGAAAGGATGGTGCCCAGGGGAGCACAGGGAGGGCAGAGCGGTAAGCAAGGCGGGGAACCACCGCAGGATGATGCTATGCTACTGCTGCCTCAGTAGCCTGGATGAAAAACGCACCCATTCCGAATGTCCATTGAGACACCTTGTGAGACTTGAGCAGTAAAATTACCACGTTTTATGTGAAAGCATCCAAAGTAGGTGCGTATTGGATGAAGGTAGGTTTATATTGCTGTTCTGAACTCCATTTCAACTAAGCTGGTCAAGAGACTTGCAGTCACCACTGATGTATGGTCCATACCATCAATTGCTCACAATAGGAAGAGAGGTAAGCTGCTTGCTGCCTTTTTTTTCAGGGATGCAGTGTCTACGGGTGCATTTTACAGTTACTCCTCCATCCCTTTTGCTGTGTGTTTGTAGATAACTGGGATCCAGTAGTTCGGTTGAGGGGCAGGTGGAAGTGAAACAAATTCAGTTGTCCTCCTTGGTGAATGAAGCACAACTGAAGTGGTGAGCACTCAAAGCAGGTCTGCCTCGCTAAGGTGTGTACGTGTGTTTGTTGATACAGGAATAGCAGTCCTCCATGATACTTGAAAAATCATGGCAGTGACTGTAAAAAGGGAAATATTCCACCCATTTTTAAAAAGGGTAGAAAGGAGGACTCTGGGAACTACTGACCTGTCAGCCTCACCTCTGTGCCTGGGAAGATCATGGAACAGATCCTCCTAGAAGCCATGCTAAGGCACATGGAGCACAAGGAGGTGATTCGAAACGGCCAGCATGGCTTCACCAAGGGCACGTCGTGCCTGACCAACCTAGTGGCCTTCTATGATGGAGTGACTACATGAGTGGACAAGGGAAGAGCTACAGATGTTGTGTATCTGGACTTCTGTAAGGCCTTTGACACGGTTCCACACAATATCCTTCTCTCTAAATTGGAGAGATACGGATTTGGTGGGTGGACTGTTTGGTGGATGAGGAATTGGTTGGATGGTCACATCCAAGGGGTAGTGGTCAGGGATTTGGAGCAAGTTCAAAGGAGGGCCACAAAGATGATGAGAGGGCTGGAGCACCTCTCCTGTGAAGACACCCTGAGAGAGTTGGGTTGTTCAGCCTGGAGAAGAGAAGGCTCCAGGGAGATCTTATAGCGGCCTTCCAATACTTAACAGGCACTTATAAGAAAGATAGGGACAAACTTTTTAGTAGGGCCTGTTGAGATAGGACAAGGTTGCACCTTCTTAAACTAAAAGAGGGAATTAGACTAGATATAAGAAAGAACTTTTTTATGATGGGGGTGGCGAAACTCTGGAAGAGGTCTCCCAGAGAGGTGGTAGATGCCCCATCCCTAGAACTGTTCAAGGTCAGGTTGTACGGGGCTCTTGAGCAACCTGATCTAGTTGAAGATGTCCGTGTTTATTGCAGGGGGGCTGGACTAGATAACCTCTAAAGGTCCCTTCCAACCCAAACTATTCTATGATTCAATCAAAAAACTCCATTTTACTTGATGCTGCTCAGGTCTTCGAACGTTCATTAAAAATGAGTATTGATTGTTCAGGCAAATATTCCATCCCAAGAGTCAGCTTCCATTCTTTCCTTTTGTTGCTAATCCTAACAGTCATTTGCTACTGATACTTTCATCCTGCTTTATCACAGTTCATATTTTCTGACTCCTCAAGTGTACTTCTCTTTTACTTTCTTTTTTTTTTTCCCCCATGTGATAGCAGTAAAGGAGTCAGTTTTGGTTTTAAAGGTCTTTTTTTCATTTCTTTTCCCAGCCAGTGGAACAGGGGTTCTTAATCAAAGACTTTTATGATCATAGAAAGTGGCTGAGGCTGTCGTGGTGTCATTTTATGGACACTCAATAAAGCATTAGTAAGGAACTCTCATTAAAATGTTGTCTTCCTTCACGCATCAACATTTTCTCCCAATAAATTCTGCTCACGAGTTTGGGGTTTTTTCATACTGGGGAAACAAAGCCAGTTAAGATTGCATTTCATTAGCACACAGCAAGTATATTCATTTCTACTGAGGCAACCACCATGGAACAGATCTGCAGTCAGTTCCTTTTCACCTGCCAGGATGCAGTCCAGCACAGGAGAAGCCCAAATTAGTTTTAGTGTTTTCTTTTTTAAAAGCCTGTTTGCTTATCCTGTAGCAATTAAAACACATTTTACTGATGGCAGCAGTAACAATATCTTTCAGTATGAAGTAGCTCTTAGCTTCCCTTTCTGCCTGTTGCTGGAAAGGGTGTATCCAGTGATCTTGACATTCCTGCCACACCAGATCATCTCCCCAGGCTTCGGAAACAGGGATCATTTCTGTTTCATAAAAAGTATAGGCGTGTATGTGCACACACACACACAGATATATATGTCTATGTATACGTATAATTGCTCTGCTGTTCTGTATTTCCATAAACAGGCTCTTCCCCACCCGCTGTGACTATGGAAATGCATAAAATTGCAAGAGAGCTGCGGTGTTGACGAGATGAGGTTTAGCTGCACGGATAATCTGTCTCTGCCTCTGCTGCATGTCTTCTCTGCCCTGAAATGGTTCCAAGGAGCAGAGCAGTCTCAGCTTCAGCAAACAAAACTTAGGTATACGTTTGTGCACATAAACAAATAGAATGCAGTTTTATTTCAAGCCAAGCTATGTATAAAACTAAGGAAAATTTTCAGATATTAGAGGCAAACCACCAGCACCTTCAATTTGCAGACATAGTAATTCCACAATTTTTGCTGTATGTTTAATGTATATTAATGGATTCTTACAACTCTCGCTAGTTTTTATAGGACTGATTATTTATGCAGGCTCTAAAGAAATCCCCGCTCATTGCTTTGTGTATAATTATTTTGTAGGATGCTAGCAGTTAGCTTTTCATGACTACAATATTTAGGCCCTCTTTGTGGGCACAGAATCAAGCACACATGTAGTTTGCAACAGAAATGGGCCACAAAGAATAGACCCTCCTTCAATTTGCCAAAACTGAAAATATTTAACACCAGAACTATTTGTTTCCCAGTCTTACACAAGAACAAATTATGCAAGATTTTCTGAATTCTTTTTCATCTCATAACATAGTCCAAGAATTTTTGCCTAAACTATATAATATTAACTTTTTTTATCAAAGGAATGTTCTAGTTGCTAGAAGGATGTTTAGTGGGCTCTCATTTCCTATTATCCACTCCCTCTTTATCCCTTATCCTATAACTTTGGCAAATCAAGTAAACCGTATCATGAAAGAAGTACACAAATTGTTGCATTCAAGCCTAATTTCTAGAACAGGAAAATTAATTTATTTTTGCCCAATGTACTTGGGAAGTTTGGAAGAATGGTGAACGAATTCACTAACTGCGGGAACCTTTCATTCATCTTTTTTTTTAATAAAAAAATTGCTAGGTTAAAAAGTTACTGAATAGAAAACTGGATTATTGAATTAAAAATTGCTGCTACTTTGTTTAAGGGAAATGATCCCAAGAAAACTAGAAGTTAACTTTCTCCAGTAAACAGTTAGTGAAAACAAGTATTACATATTACACACAGCTCCTGATTTTATCGTGTTCTTATGAGTAGATCCAAAATACAGTAATGAAATGGCAGTATCATAAAATTAGTGCTTAAGCAAAAACTAACTGGTAATAAATGGGCAAGGTGGACTGGCGTGGTCCCGCTCTGTCTTCCTTTCAAGAACCTGTTTTCTTAACACTAAGGATCTTTTAGCACGTACGTGCGCACACGTGTATAACGTCGAGGACTGCTGTGTCTGAAGTCACAGATAGCAGGTCCAGCTCGGCCCCAGCTGGAAGAGCGGGTTGTGCAAGAGGAAGATTCATGACAGCCTGAGGAATGCAGTGAAAAGAATTCTTCCCAAACAATGGAGGAGGCCTTTCTGCCGGTTGCTCAAGAGCAGCTTCAGTAGAGTCCTGGGGCAATTCTAGGACAGAGGATGTCTTGTGAGAAGCGAGAAGGGACGGTTAGAAGTCCTCATACTGCTAGGCACTTCTGGCAGAAGCAGCCATGAGAGTAGTTTTAGTAATGCATGCCAGAGCTAGCTCAGTGATGGGAAATCAAAGCAGAGCTGCTGAAGTGGAAGCACGCTGAAGACTGGTACACATGCAAGAAGCCTCACATGCAGAAATTGAGCCTCTTTCTGTTGCAGCTGGGGGTTTTGGCAGAGAAATTGGCTACAGAGAGCTGCTTTCGGTATAGCAACTTTATCTTCCGTCATCCACACCTGAATTGACCTGAAGGTATACGGAAAAGCTGGTTGAGTCAAACTGCTGCAACAGTGGACTAAAAATGGGGATGGATTAGATCAATTGCTAAGTAATGGTGTGTTGCTGTTGCAGTGAGTTGTCAGACATGTGCAAGCTTGCAACTAATCATGTCCTTCATTGGCATTTTAACCACCGTTTTGAAGTTTGTAATTACATTCTGAGTGGAGAGCCTTCAGATGCCAAAGGCACTTTATTGTCAGGCACAGCTTGAAGCGAAAAAAGTCCCTCTGAGAGTGGGTGGTCAGGCCAAGACTGACTTTATCCAGCTGGATCCTGGACAGAGATTTTTATCCTGCAGAACTGAGCCCATCTGGGAGTCAGCGTCAGAGCATCCAACCTGTACGAGATTTGACCGTTCTTGTCGTCCTCCTTACTCTGTGTGAGGCCAGCGGGACTGCTGGCGGAGGGCTCTGCTTGTCTCACACTGCACAAAGCCAAAAGGGTCTTCACTTTTTCCTCTTAACTGAGAGTAAGCTTGTGATGCTCATAAAGTCTCTCTCTGCTCTACCAAAGTTTGCTGCCCACATGTACCAAGATATTTAAAATCTAAACAAGAGCCCTCAGAGAAGTCTGAATGGAGGAGTGTGTGGCAGGGAGTGGGGAAATATGGAAGCGATGGAGAAGGCATAAAGAATCGGACATCAGTGGCTTTGAAATTTGGGTCTGAAGGAGACCTGACAGTTCGTTAGGTCTCTGCTGCTGGATGCTTCCAAGACTGGAGTGGCTTGGGGTTAGAGATGAACCAGCCATGGAGACTACTGACAGATGACCTCAAGAGTCCTCAAGAGACTCAGCTCTGTGGTAGGAGCTCCCTACAATTAAATGCTGAAGGCAACAGAGAAGATGAGCAGAAAACCAGAAACTGCTGGAGCTCCTGAAAATAAAATCCCAGGTAAGCATTTGAGAAGTAACATGAAAGCTGAACTGAGAGAGACACACACCTATTAACATTAGATGGAGTTACTGTGGTAGATTTATGGTCAACCTCGCCAGTGAGACTCCTGACATTGACAAACAGGTGCAGATTCAGGATTCTAGTGATTTTACATTGCAAAACCCAAAGGCAGTGGATTTTCAACTTACTTATGCTAAATACCTGATTCTAAAAGGCTTTTTATGGGCCACTTTTTCTTGCATCTGTGATCACATAACTTCCCTGAGTCACTGAAAGATCATGGAGATGGAATCAATTTTAAACAAGGTTTGGTGGTACAATAAGCCATTTTTCTTATGGGAAAGGAAACTGTATGGGTTTTTTTTAGCTTTCTCATCTTCCTTGTGGGGTTTTTTTGTGACTCTCTGAGCCAGAGCCATCTAATCCCCACTTACTCAACCGCCCACTGAATCACAGCGTGGGAACGTGTTCTAGGCTATGCAAGTCCAAGTCGTTTTTTATGTTAACACTGGTATTTCAGCAGCATAAGCGGCATTTTCTAGAAAATGAAGTGGGCTTGGAGAAAGAGGAATAATTATGGATATATGCAGATATACTTCATGCACTTTACATACAACATGTCAGCTATTTGGAGAAGAGTTGCTCCTTATGTATTGATACCCTGTTTCTTAAATCCCCTGAATACATTTAAAATGTTCACATTGATTTTTTTTTTCCCTGAAGTGCTCTACTTTCTCTTATCTTAGAACAGTAACATATATGACTTCTGGTGTTGAGAAAGATTGGAAATGTTATTTTAACCAAATGTGTTGAAGTGCAAATAACAAGTGAACTTTTGAACTCTCTTGCATTCTCTGAGGGCCTGGAGAGGTCGCTGCCAGGCTTGGAGCAATAGCAGAACATGGATGCTTTCGTTAGAATTTTGGCAATCGGAATAATCTGGAATTAACATGGGATCACACTTGGGATGCTCTTAAGGAACTTCAAACCTCATTCATGCTTCATGATGTCGAATCAAAAGGCATATTTTCACTGTTTTTTGTTTTGTTTTTCATATGGATCTTCTCAATAGCAGAACCATGTTTTCAGGTGACCTGTCAGCATTGTTTCATATTTTAGATCCTCTTTAACTCAGCAGATAAGAAAACTAGCATAGCCAAAAAACAAAGGATATTTGCAATGTATTTGTTTTGGGGTCCAGCTTATCACTTCAAACTGGATTTCTCTTGAATAAAGGTTACCAGTTTCTCTTCTGAAGGTTTCTTGTATGTAGGAGAGTAATGGTGACCCTGTGTCAAACGCGTGATAACGTTATCAAAATAGAGGAATCTGGGGTCAAAGAGTTTGCTGGTTAGCTCTGTTGCCAAGACTGGCTGTTCCAGATCCTTATAAAGACATGCTGACACATCTATGTAGTATGTCAAGGACCTGATGATATGGAATATTTTCCACAGCAGTACTTGAAATGTGAGCCTTTCCTTTGTTGAAAAACTCTCCTGCATGTGAAAAATAATAATGAAAAATATGCCATCTTCCTGGGGGGTAAGAACTGGAAAGAAATCTGGGCTCTTTTTCCTGAGCTGGCAAAGCAGAAAGCAGTTCAGTGTTCTGCATTAAAATGCAATTTGGCAAAACATTTACAATACAGTTAAAACTTCGGAAATTGGCAAGTTTATTAATTGTTACCTCGTTCTTTTGTTCTCAGCTTTCAGAATGTTTCTGAATTTCAAAATTGCAGCTATCGCTTTTAAGTCTGCTCTGTCTCTGGAACCTACTGCCATATTTTGCATCTACGCTGATGGTATATCGTGCTTCACTCCTTCCAGCAGCCCTCCTGATTCCTGGGAAAGAAGGAAATTTGTAAGGACATTCCTCAGGTTTTAGGCAATGCCCATTATTTCTCTTGGAACACTTTGGCAAAGCAACTAGACAAAGAGAGAGATACAGAACTAGTCAAATCCCGTTAAAATTCACTTAGGTGAAAAATAAATAATGCCATCTCAGAATCTCTAACATTTATGGCCTATTTTTCTCTTCTTTTAAAAGAAGATTTTTTCTAATCCCCTGCATATGTAAAGTCTGAGAAAGATTTGTGAGTGGTAAATGTAAATTTCCTCTCAAAAGAAAAAAGGAAAATAAGAATCTTTAGGATGAAAAAGAACTATCAGATTATCTCTGCCAATGGGTCTGGAAGGCTTTGAAGAGGAAGTGCTGGTTGTCACTTCACGCAATTAATTTTTTCTTTCCTAAACTTCAGGTTAAGTCTGCTGGTATAAATTCCTCCAGGATGGAAATTAAAGATGATTAAATAGGATTCATTCCTGTAGGTAGTGATGCAGTAGATTTCTGTGGGAGCTGCTGGCTATTCTGTACTACTGAAAATCAAGGCATTGGATTTCCACCCTCAGAACACAATACGGTGGCTCTCTTCCAGTGCCCATTTGTGTACATGATGGTGATGACAAATAGACTTGATCTGCTCATCGTTGACTGTTATAGCTGCAAAATCTGGTTGGTTTGGATGATCTAAGTGTCAGTAAGTAAGCTGCACTCAAAGTTAAGGTTTTAAAACCAAATGCTGTCTCCCTTTTTCTTTGTTTAAAATATCAGAAAAAGAACTAAGGTTCTAACAATTATTAGAGAGCAGCTGCAGGGGAGTCTCGTCTTTTTCAACAGTCTGGTCCTCGGCTACACTGGATAAATGGCTTGACCAGAGGTAGAGGCCATCGTTCATTTATGTGTGTACAATTTTGAATGTTCCAAAAGTCTGTATTTTCAGCAGCAGCAAGTCCATGCTGCCACATCAGATGCTAACACCTTAAAGCACAGACACAGGGGGCCAGAATTCAGGCTTCCCCATCTGAAATGGCTTCCAGGATCTACCAGCCAATCTGTACAAACTGATTCCCTGTGTTGTGCAATCAAATGCACTCACTGGTAGGAAAAGCAAATAAAAATCTTTTTTGTTGGTATTTTGCCTAGTTTCACGGCAGCTACCCACTTTTCTCAGTACCCTGCAGAGCAGCCTGCTGATGGACAACAACTGGATATTGTGTGCATTTTCAACAATCTCAGCGACAGCACCAACTGCACATGCACCGAGCAACTTTGTACTTACTGCTCTTGCTCACTTTCACGGACCGTGTATGCTTCGCACAGAGCATGGAACCTGCAGAGGCCTCTCGCCTTGGGAAGGCCCAAGCCAACCTTGTCCTTAAGAGCAGTGAGGTTTTGTTGTCAGTGTAATGTCTTTTATAACCATTTTTTGCCAATTGCAAAACAGGACCAGACCCTAGAGACAGTCTGTAGAAAAGGATTGTTTTGTTTCCACCCCTGGATGTGTGTCCAACCTATGTTGCAATGTTTGGCTGTGGACTCTTTTTTTTTTTTTTGTGTTTCCTTTTATTTTTTGTTAACTGCCTAAAAACAAAAGAGTATATCCGTACAAAGGATCTAGGCTTGAATTTTAAGATGAGCTCCTCACACTTAGAATTACTAGAGCCTGAAAACAATTATGAAGCCTGAACATTTACTCATCTCAGAAGAGTTTTGCAAGTCACCAAGAAGTGAGTCAGGCATGAAGTGCTGCCTGTACATTCAGGGGGCAGCTGAAATAGAGAGCCGCAGTTACCATAGACTGAATTGAGGGAAAAGAAGGCAAAGCCTCTTTTACTCTAGTAACAGTAAGTACCTATTCTGTAAGTTTCACACCAGTAACTCAACCCAGATAAATGACCTGTGCCAGAGAAAGCTTACACGCACGGAAAAAAGAATAAAGTAATTGTAAAGGAAGGTTGAGCTCTAAGATAGAAGAGTGAAGAATTCTGATTCCATAGCTGGATAGAGAATTTAATTGAAGTCTTTGTTTTCTTCTAATATGCTGCATAGCAAATAGTGCTGTAATATAATCTGCATTGCCAACTCCAGAACAGCAGCTCCAGAGGACTCCTGAAAGTCAGAAACTGTTGGATAAAGACAGCAAGTTACTGGAAAGCTCTAGCAATAGAAAAAAAAAAGAATCAGGAGACTGGCTTAAAAGTAATGAAATTTTAAAAGTATACAATTCTTTGTACTTGCCTTTTGGTTTCTGAGTCTGTAGGATGGTTTTGAGTCAGGTTTTCAAATTACTCTCTGCAAAGGAATGCCAGAACTAACTTTTTCTTGCAATACAATCTGAAGTGCTCAAATCACACTGGAATTCCAGGAACTAGAGCTTGAATGAAAAAGCAAAATGCATGAGATGCTGCAATACTAAAAAAAAAACCATAAAGACAAATGAAGCACAGTAGTTGCAGAGACTATTTTTTCTGCCTCAGTTTTTTGAAGAGAAGACTGATGTAACAAAATACATCCTATAATCAAAGAATGATAAGACATTCCTTCTCTGTCAGGGTTTCACTGTTGTGGCTTGTAAAGTCCGTTGAACTGATCAGACCTCTTTAGGAATAAAGGTCTTGGGAGCATTCCCACTTTTTCAGGGCAAAAAGGACAACTCATGCATGAAGCAGTGAAGTTTTGGCTGTCTGGGGATACAGTCAGTGAAGTGGCTCCTCTGAATTACCTAAAACTAATCTAAACCTCTTCAATTATACACAGTTGACGTTTCTAGACATTTGGCTTGCTTTATATGCTCTGGATACAGATATCTTCTGAGAAAGAGAACCGTCCCCACAATTCATGCTAAGCTTTTGCAGTATACTATTTGCAGCAAAATTACAGTGTAATAATTTGCAGTGACTTCCTTGACCTCCCATTAGCAAAAATCCCTATGATTCTATGATTCTATGAAACATCCTAATGTGCTTTATACGATTTGTTTTCCCCTCATGCAGTTTAAAAGTATGTCTAGAGCTTCTGTGATGTTATTTCTTTATTAATGACAAACTTCAGGGCAGCAGTAAGAATGAGCTAGTGTGACTTACTAGTTGAATGTTTGCCTTCAAGTGGCCTATTGTTGGCAACATTGGAAAACTGTTCAGATTGAACATGTAGACTGACGTGAAGTAAGGCAGCATCTCACAGCAGAGACTGTCGTGTTTCTCCACAATTAAATCTGAAAGGAGAGAAATGACAGCTAATGTATTTCTAAAGAGCAATGGCAACTGTAAGCTTTCCTTTTCTTTTGGGATGAGCTACACAACGTAAAAGAAAAGACAAAAACTCCCTACCCCTCCTCCCCTGCTCCCTTCCCGCTGCCTCCCCCTCCATCCCAACCTCCGCTGGACTACAACACATAGCGTGGGTGCTGTTATTACTGGAATATGGGGAATTTCATCTGGCGCAGAGTCTAACCACTTCCCAAACTGCAATAGGCTATGCCAGTTTATGCACGATAAGCACATCTGTATCTAGAGATCTTTTCCTAGCTTTATTTAACACTTAGTACAACTGAAGTGGCAAAACTCTCTAGCAAGACCAAGCCTTGGCACAAAGCTTGTGACTCTATAGCACTGAGGACAACAGGCTCTGATTTTGTTCAGCTTCTCTGTCATCACAGCCAGGTACCTATAAAACAACAGGATTCCTTCCTTAATCAGTTCTCATCCTAGGGCGGTACTGACCCCACTGCAGTGTTCTGGAAATGGCTCAAGGGAATAAAAAGAAAAGCCTAACACCAACAGGCAGAAAAAGTATTAACAATCCCCGACAGAGTTCATCCTAAAGTTTGGGTTCCATTTTAACTGTCATAAAAAAGTATTTTAAAAAACATTCTGCAGGCCTGAAATTCTGTATTCCTACAAGTAAAAGCGAATGCTGTAAATAATGCCAGATGCCCTGAACTGAGTCCATGACTGAGTTCATTCTTGAACGCATGCTGCTATACATAAATTCTTCATATCTTATGTTCTCTTAAGTAAATTCTGAAACCATGAGTTCATTTTACCACTACTGCACACAGTCTTGTTGTTCAGTGAAAGTATTACAGTCATTCGATCCACTGGTTTTCAGTCTCCTGCACAGGAAACACACCAGCAACACTCAGAATTTTTAACTACTTCTCCATCAACCATCATTCCTGTAGATGTTGCTCTTCCAAAATGATATAAAAGACACACCCTCCTTTGGCAGTGGATATTTCCTTTTAACAATGAAAGACAAATTAAAGAGGATACAAGTCCGTGGCTGATCAAGAACACTCATCTGTACGGCCTGCAGCAGGAAGGGTGCTGAAGTGTAGGATGTGTCTGAAAGAATCAGAGGAAATGGTGCCGCCACGAGGTTTGGATCTCAGGTGGGAAAAAGGAAATGCAAGACTAAGCTGGATTCGTCTCATAAATAACTTACAGATACTACTGAAATCTCTGAGATCTTCTAAAATCTAAATATTTATCAATAAATACTTAGGTAAAGGATGTTAGGATGCAAAATGGAAACTACAGTGGTTAGCTATGAGACAGTTTAAATATATATTTAGATATTCCTTGCTTTCTACTAATTGTAATTAACCACAAGGCCTCCTACTTGTTAGGAGGCATGTATACAAACTTACCTACCCACCTCTCCCAGTACTGGGAAGAAACAATCAATAAGGCCATCGTATGCGGAAAATGCTTTTGCACTTCCCCATTCTCCGTGGACTTTTGCTAATCAAGTCATGGCATTGCTTTAACCCAGCACAGCTGAACAAAAGAATATTTGGTGTTGTTTAATTAAGCTATTGATTCTTGCCTGAGATTTTCAAAAGGGGGGGACAGAGTGAGGTGTACAATGCATACAGATGGTATCCCCTGATGTTACCTAGCAGAGGTTTGATTGAAACAAACCTTGGGTGCTTAACCTCTCATTTTCATGGAGATGCAGGCTTTTAACTGCCACCAAGTTCGGTGGGAGTGCTTACCTACTTTTAAGGATGTTGCCCTTGGCTCACTTAGATTGCTTAACTGATCACACCATAGCACTGCTATCACCAGCTTGTTTAATTAGAGCTCTGGGAAATCCAATACAAATGGTTTGCACCGTCTGATTAACACACGATTAGACACACAATTAGGACACAATGCAAAACATTTCTTGAGAATAATTTCTAGAACAATCTCTAGAATAAGCACATAATTTTTTGTAGGCTCTGTGAATAAAATAAGATACAAACTTTCATTTTTTCCAGTTGAATATGCTCCTTGGTATATTTGTCTTTGCAACCACACATCCCTTCAGAAGGTATTCAGGGTTCAATGATGAAACGTTTCTAGACAGCCTCTCCCCAGGGTACAAGGGGCCTGAGGAAGAACAAACACTTCTCCCCCAGCTCCAACTAATTGAAATTCATATTAGAGTATGTGAAATGCAAGAAAGTACAATACAATAAGGCAATTGTTTGACTAGTGACATGAATTTCACAGGATTTGAACATATGACCAGAGAAAGATGCTGCCCGTTCTTACGCCACGGAGCTCGCCACCTCCTCTTTCCGCACCTTCTTACCTCCAGTGCCCTTTCATGTCTCATCCCCAGCTAACTCTTGTTCAGCCTCTTATATTTTGCTTCATCTTCCTGTCTAACTTCTCATTTTCTAAAATTGCCACCTCCTTTGAAACTCCAAAAGCAACTGCAAAAAATGATCAGATAGTTTCCTCTGCATTTCACATAGTGATAAAACAAGATATGATTTGTCACAGTGCAATCCCGGAGCTTACAGGCATGCTGAGAAACAGGCAGCATACCATTTGCTGCCTAAGTCTGATTTAACTGTAAACTCTTTTTGGGTAGAAGCCACATGTTCATTTTTACGAATTGGATCGTGACAGCCTTACTAGTACATAGGAAGTCCTCCTCCTTTAGTAGGTCTGTGCACATAAAAAGTATTGCAGCTTCATCCCGTATTTGTAGGAGGTTGCCCGTGTCATTCTACACAAAAGCACCTTTGGTTACTGTGCAAGGGAAGGAAATTGCCCTGGGGAAGGGTGACAAGAGTGATCTGCTAAAAGGGACTCTGGTCCCCTCTTCCCATAGTTTTTCATTCCTGGTGAGCAATCTCCACTGGCTGCAGGCACCAGGGCCTGGAGCTGTCATTTGGCTTTGATCACTAGCACCTGCAGTCACACATTTGGAGTTGTAGGTTTTGAGATTAAGGACAGCCACATACCATCATTGTGCTGTGAAAGTATAAGACTGGAGAAGGTAGGGCAAAAGAGATTTTGGTTTTGTTCTTGTCTTTTGTTTGGGTTTTTGCGACTTTGAGCTGCTGTAGCCATCATGAGAATTTACAGGACAAATAATGAGCAGCACCTTCTACCAGGGAGAAGCCAGGGAGAAACTAGAGAAGCTGAAGAAATTTTCTCAGTGTCCAAATGGGCGAATCAGGAAAATGAACAAGCCTATATAAATCCTCTTCTAAAAACACAGAGTGACTGCAGAGAGGCATGAAATATTTGCAGCCACGGTCTTTACCTAATGAGGTCTTATTTAAAATATTCCTGGCATTTTTGTGTTTGGTTAGCTCACTTTGAAACACAAAATTTCTTTAAGAACCCTAAATCTTCTTCACAGTGTGCAAGTTGAGCAGAAGTTAAATTTAACCTTGCTTTTGTATGCAATATAGATAAGAATCAGAAGAAATGTATGGAGGCTTCCTTCAAACTACTGGTAATTTTTTTTGATTGGGAAATAATTAGGGCAGGAGTTATTTTTTCCAAGGAAGCAAGAAAGTTGTTGTGAATTACAGTATTAGGTCTTAGCAACACCAAGAATTTCTGCCTCATGTTTTCAGGAAAATCTTCTTCTATATGAAGTGGACTTACTGCATTTTTAATTTATTCCTTGAAATAAACCAATGCCTATTATGCCTAAACTGAGATTATAATGTCTACATAGAAATTTACACCTGTTGTTAAACTCATATAAATCTCTTGCTTAGGTAAAACACCAGGAACTTCAGCAAGAGACTGGAAAAAATTATGAACAAGGAATTAAAGCTTCAGAATCATGTCATTTTCTATCAGGAACAATGTAATTTTTTAAAAAATCTGTTGACAACTTTGTCCCAAACACTGTAAAGTCATGTGCCACTCCCTTTCTCTCCTTTCCAGCTCATCTCTAAAAAATCGTGAAAGCTGAAATCTGACACACTCAATCAGAAAGAAGCACATTAAGAAAGGGAGTGCATGCCATGAAACTCTGGAAGCTGCCTTGTATTGGAGGTAAGAACTGCACAGTAATTAATGCCCTCAGTTTTATTCTGTATTCTGAAATACTGCACTGCCCATGAGAGGTGAGATATCAAAACCTCATGAAGTTCAACCAGGCCAAGTGCACATGGGTCAGGGCAATCACAAACACAAATACAGGCTGGGCGGAGAATGGATTGAGAGCAGCCCTGAGGAGAAGGATTTGGGAGTGTTGGTTGATGAGAAGCTCAACATGAGCTGGCAATGTGCGCTTGCAGCCCAGAAAGCCAACCGCATCCTGGGCTGCATCAAAAGAACCATGGCCAGCAGGGCAAGGGAGGTGATTCTCCCCCTCTACTCTGCTCTAGTGAGACCCCACCTGGAGTACTGCATCCAGCTCTGGAGTCCTCAGCACAAGAAGGACATGGACTTGTTGGAGCAAGTCCAGAGGAGGGCCACAAAAATGATCAGGGGCTTGGAGCCCCTCTCCTATGAAGACAGGCTGAGAGAGTTGCGGTTGTTCAGCCTGAAATAGAGAAGGCTCCGGGGAGACTTTATTGTGGCCTTCCAGTACTTAAAGAGTGCTTATAAGAAAGATGGGGAGGGACCCTTTATGAGGGAGTGTAGTGACAAGACGAGGAGTAACAGTTTTAAACTGCAAGAGGGTAGACTGAGATTAGCTATTAGGAAGAAATTCTTTACTGTGAGGGTGGTGGGGCACTGAAACAGGTTGCCCAGGGAAGTTGTGAATGCCCTGTCCCTGGAAGTGTTCAAGGCCAGGTTGGATGGGGCTTTGAGCAGCTTGGTCTAGTGGGAGGTGGGGGTTGGATCTAGATGATCTTTCAGGTCCCTTCCAACTCTAACCATTCTATGATTCTATGAAAACTAGTATGTCTGTAGCCAAATGTGACTATTCTCGATTTCATAACAAGCAAGATTGGAAGAAACTCTTTACAGCAAGGGTAAACAATGCATGCAGTTTCAGACTCAGTCTTTAAGTACGTTTCAGCAATTTGCCCGCAGGTTTTTTGAAGGGTCTGTGCGCAGGTAGCTTTTTATGAACCAACTTTGTCCTACTGTATGTGCAGGTTAGAGCAGCAGTAGCTGTGGAAAGAACAAAAGAGCATTACGCACCTTCTCCATTGAAGTCACTTGGCAATTCCACCAAATCAAAAGATAAGCATACAGAAAGGAAACCTCTTCCCCATACCTCCTCTACCCTCCCACCCCCAACCCACCTGCCAGGAAATGCTTATCTCCTCTGATCTTCTTTCCAATGCTCTTTAACTTCTTCCACCTTTGCGCATGTGTCAGCCAGCCTGGGGCTCTTCACCGAAAGATCTTGTGGAGCACTAAAATGTTTTCTTCTGATTGTCATCCTGTATTCTGAGGTCTTCTCTCTGCTTCAGACTTGCTGTGCTCGGACTCAGAAATCCATGGTAACAGTGGATGATATGTCACTCAGTCCTCTCACATCGTATAGCAAGTAATACGACAGAGTGCTTACTTTTCTTGTGGAAGCAGTGTAGACCTTAATCCCTATGTCTTTAGTTGTCATGACTATTCAGTATGAAGTAGATAGGACATTCCACAAGTGTGGCATACTTGTGGTTTGCTACACTCCAGCACTCAGGCAGATCATTCTTCCTGGTGGAGAATAATGTGTATTGATCCCTGCTGTCCTGCCTCGAAGCCTTGAGCAGATGGTAATAGTGCACTCAGATAACGACTAGCCTTTGCTTATTTTGTTCTCTAGCCAAAACCCTAACTATGACAATGAAGAGCATCAGTTTTAATACAAATACTTAATGCATGCCACAACTGGGCAACGTTTGGGCTGTTTATAATACATTGATTTGTTTTTTCTGATTAAATAAGTAAACTTATCACAAACGTTTTCCCTCAAAAAGGAAATAACACCAAGAAAGGCTGGATTTGCCGGGTTGCCCACCCATGCACTGAAATATCCCCAAGCCTGCTCCACAGAGCCCATATGACACCACACTGTCAGCGCCTAGATAGGCAAATACGGCACCTCAGCTAGGTGAAGATGTGGCCTGAGCGCTGGTCAGGACCACACTGGCTATTTCTCTGCAAACTCCAAAGCTGCTAGAGTGGATCTCTGCTACAGACCTTTTTTTTTGGTGGAATGAACAGAATCTTCATAGTTGTGTAACTTCTATGGCTCTCCAAGTCATCTCCCCAGCTAAAAGCAAACCAAAATCTTCTGCTCTCTCTCCTCTCCTTTGTTTACTTATTCACTCCTGACTAGGACTTGGATTATTTCTTTAAGTTAACATGTTTATAAATAGTAACTTTATTAACATCTGTTATTTACTTTTCATTCAGCCATTAAGTGTCATTAAACATTCACAGCTAAATATGTGTCTGGCTGAGAGGTGATTACACATGAAAATTTCAAAATTGAAACCCAGTTCTTGCAGCAGGGAATAATTTTCTAAAAGATATTGCAAAAAAAAGCTCATGATCTGATCTGAGAGGGAAGAAATTGGAGGACACCAATCCTAGACTAGAATTAGAAATGTTAATGTTAAAACTGGTATGTAGCGACATCCACATCAGGCCAAATGAATGGGATGGGGCTGTATTACATCTCTGCAAAACAGTATTCAAACTCCTCTTTCTCCACGGAGTTCTCTTCCTAGTACATCCAAACCAGCATGTGTCATACAACTCAATCCAAGCCTTTCTCTGTTAGCTTGGAGTTTCCTGCAGCTTCCTTGCAAACTTTTCTTTGATCCCTACTACCAGTTTCATTTTTCCAAAGGGACACTGTGACTGACTTTGACTCAGTGACGGAGTGAATACAGCACCAAATGGAAAGCCAAACTAGGTACAGCTGTAGGCTGGCTTCTCCCATCTGATAGCCAGGTAAGGAGTACCTGAGGGATCTTCTGTGCCACAGACAATATTTCTAGACAAGAGAACTTTTTTATTAGAGAAGTGTCAAGGGAGTACAAAGAGGTCTCTAAAAACCACTCACCTCAGGTTATTATGGCAATTTTTTGAGGCGGTGAACCTGAAGGAAAAGAACCCAGAATTCACAAAGCAATTTATTGCTGAAATCTACAGAGAGAGCTGATACATACGAGAGGTAAACTGCAGGGAGAACACCATTTCCTCTCCATGCACCACACTATTAGAGACAAATTTCTCTTCTGGAGTTCTGCAATAAATACTCTGATAATGTTTTTGTTATTTATTCTGCCTGTCCACTCTGTGCACCTTTCTCTCTCTGGCAGACCCTTACACGTGGCCCTAGTTGTTCCCCCATCATTGTCCTGTTATGAAGTACAGAAGTGTGGTTGATCTCAGCGCTGAAAACACAGCCAGACTGCTCAGTAAAGAACCAAGAACTTTAAAGCCATTTAAAAGCATTTATGGACTCACCTCTGTGATCTCCCAAGAACGCGTGTACTGACCTCGCCAGTCACCAAAGCCCTCCTCGGTGCACTCACAGACTACACGCTCCGTTTGGAGGGAGGGGTGGAGGGATGCTTTCCATGCACTGTAAGAATGATCTGTCTTGGGATTTCTGTGAATTTTAGAGATGAGAGGATATAGCACAGAAAAATAAAGTGCAAGCATTGCTGTCTCCTTGAGAGCTCTATTAACCTTCATACTTGCACTCTGAAATAAAACTAGTTACACCCAGAGAAAAAATGCAACCATGAGCAGAGCTTGGACCACATGCTCAGTGTGCACCTGAGCTGAAGATTCTCCCGGCAGAGCCCAGTTTCTGTGCCGGTTGTTGTTGAATCAGCTGATATCATAGGCCCAGTGTGAATATCAGAGGAGCTGAGGTCAACTCTGTGCATCTGCCCAGATGCATCCATTTCTGTTCAGCTCAATACTTCTCAGCACAAGTCATCCTCTGCTGTTAATCCGTACTGAGCCATCACGCAGCCACGGAGAAAGCTTCACTGCCTGCAACAGCGCTTACATTCAAGTTCCCACAGAGCTCTGGTTTCGGCGAGGGGAAGCGAATGGTCCTGCAGGATTTTGTTTTTCATCGTTATGGTTTATTTTAAATGAAACAAACTCAAAAATACACCGTGCTTTGCAGTGGAAGAAGTCTCACGTACCCGTTTAAAGTAATGTCAGCAAACACTACAAATTCCTGTTTCATAATATTTACAAAGTCTTTGATCCAGACAGTAAAGGGACAACTCTTCTATATCAGAAAACTCCTGTATCAGAAAACGGACTTTCTTGCAGTGTTCTTGAATGAACAAACATTTTTCCAAGGAGAGAGTCCTGAAGTCACAGGCAACTCCTGACTCATTATCTGCCGTATCCGTGGGGTAAGCAAAAGGCTGTAATGACTCTCCTTCTAATGGTGCCCTGAGTTGTGTTTGTTCATGCAATCGAGTCTGGTTTGCAGCTTAGAAAGGTGCCCTCATGCTAAATCAGGAAACACCTGCTTTACCCCCCTTCAACAAGGTGTAAGCTCAGTGGTTTGCATATGGAAACTTAGTGTTATTTCATGTCCATTTTGTTTAAATCAGCCTATTAATTTTTGTACTATGCAGTCATTCTCAAGACCAGCATGACCTCAGTCTTTCATTACTTAATGACTTTCCCTTTGTGGGACAATGTACAGCTCTTCCATGTTGCTCATCCTTTTTGGAAAAAGACCAACTTCACAAGTTCCTTGACTGGATGAGGAGGGGAAAAAGGAAGAAAGAGCCTTCTTCATTGCTTTTTAGGGACTGAACTGTAGTCTTGCTTTCTTCAGGCTGGAGAAACTCCAGATAATTTCTGCCAGCACAAATAATGATGCCTGAATGGCATGTTCCTGCAAACGTACACAGTGGCACAGGAAATTGTTTAACCTTTGCCTGAAGCATAATTTCTTAGACAGTGAGGTGCTACCCTCTTCAAAGCAGCTGCAGAATGTTAGGAGGATGCCATTTTTTTAAGTGAAACTGGAACAGTAATAATTTCATATTTTCCCACCGCTACTTATCACCAGCGAAGTGTTCATGGAATCACGGAATTTCAGAGTTGGAAGGGACCTGTAGAGATCGTCTAGTCCAACTCCCCTGCCAGAGCAGGATTGCCCAGAGCACATCACTCAGGGCTGCATCCANCTGCCCATCTTTGTTGTTCCTACACATGTGTAATGGAACACATTTCTCTTGGGGGCAGAGGGCTTTAGTGTACGTTTCCAGTGAAACAGTTACTAAAAAGCAGTCTGAAAGCATGATTTTGACCTCAGCGTTTAAAGCTTATTTTCCTGTCAGACCCAGAGGCTGAGTGGAGCTGTTGGGCGAGACCGACTGCAAGGCTGGCAGCGGAATCCTGCCTGTTTCATTCAGCAGGTTGGGGCAGGCGATGAGGTCCAGGTTCAGCTCCGGCAGGCCACTGCCTATAGCAGAAGGAAAAGCCCAGCCTTATCGCCTGCTTTGCCTCCACGGTGAGACCTCAGAAAGCCTGAGTGGCCACGGGAGGCCTGGGAGGACGTGGGCAGGGTTGGGACTGGTCAGGCTCTGCAGCGGCAGCAGGCACTGCTCCCACATCTCCCACCTGGCCTCTTCTCCACCCAAGCACCGCTGCCTCCGGAGCGTGTCCAGGGAAGGGCAGCAGGTGAAGGGTCTGGAGCACAAGTCTTCAGAAGAGCGGCTGAGGGAGCTGGGGTTGTTTAGCCTGGAGAAAAGGAGGCTGGGGGGAGACCTTATCGCTCCCTGCAACTACCTGAAAGGAGGCTGTAGTGAGGTGGGGGTTGGTCTCTTCTCCCAAGTAACAAGAAAGAAGGTGAGAGGAAACGGCCTCAATTTGCGCCAGGGGAGGTTTAGGATGGACATTAGGAAAAATTACTTCACAGTAAGGGTTATCAAACATTGGAAGCAGGGAAGAGGTTGAGTCACCACCCCTGGCGGTATTTAAAAGACAGGCAGACGTGGTGCTGAGGGGCATGGTTTAGTGGTGGACTTGGCAGTGTTAGGTTTACAGCTGGACTCGATAATCTTAAAGGTCCCATCCAACCTAGACGATGCTGTGATTCTCCATTCCCTTCCTTCCCTCTGGCGGGAGCAGCCCTGGCCCAGCCTTGATGCTTTGCTCTGAATCCAAAGCAGCTGCCTCAAAAGAGCGGGAGCTGAGGAGGACGGAGGGGCCTCTCCTTGCTCTGGACCATGGTGGGACCCATCACAGACGGGCAGGTCACCCTCACATGGGCAGGTCACCCACTCAACGTGCCCCAGTCGGATTTTCACGGCTGAGTGAACGTGAATGCCCGTTGCTCTCTCTGCCCAGCGAAGGGTTCACCGAAGGAATAATGGCCTACTGTACATCAGCAGGGGCGGCTGCCAGCAGCCCTCCTCGGCCTGAGGGACGGAACAAGCCACTGGGCCACGCCAGGGAGCACCGACCGTCTCCGGGCAGTGGTGTTGGGCGGCACCACGGAGCCGCCACGCCACAGGGAGCCCGCCATCACCTCCCTGTGCACAAGCCGACCGGGCACGCACCGGCCCCGCTGCCCCACGGTTCGGGGGCTGCCCTCCGCCCCAAGACCCCGGGCTCTGGGGGAAGGCACAGCCCCCTGCCTGCCCCGCTCTCCCCCAGGGGCCTGACCCTCTTCCCGCCATCAGTTTTCCACTGGGGAAACACGGGCTGGGGGGCGACCGCCAGCCATCTCNACGGACGGAGGGAGCCCGCGGAGAGGCACCGACCCTTCGCGCTCGCCCGCCCGCCGCCGCTGCCCCCTCGCCCCATGGAGCTGTGCCCGGGATCCCCGGCCCCCTCGGGCTGGGCGCTGCCGCTCCTCCTCGCCCTGGGCGCCGGGCTCAGCCACGCCACCCCGCACCTGCGGTACAGCCGGCCGGGCTCCCGCAGCAAGTGAGTACCGCCCGCCCCGCAGCGGGCTGCGGAGCCGCTGCCGGCGGCGGGGCGAGCCGGGGCGGGCTGAGGCGGGCTGGGGCGGTGTGTGGGGGCTCCTTCATGCCGCTGCCCGTCCCTGAGGGCCGTTGTCTTCTCCCCCCTTCAGGAACTGGTGCGCCTACATAGTGAACAAGAACGTGAGCTGCTCGGTGCTGGACGGGACGGAGAGCTACGTCCAGGCCCAGTACAAGTGCGCCTGGAACCAGTTCCCCTGCCAGCCCACCCCGGTGTAAGTAGCCGAGGAGGCGACCTGGGGAGGGGAAGCGTTTGGCCACCCCCTGCCAAGCCCCGCCGGAGAAGCGGTGGCTGCCGCTGCGCTGGGGCCGTTCCCGGCACCCCAAAAAGCCTCCACGGCCGGGGCTGGGGGGCGCCTACTGCCTTCTGGTCCCCCAGCGCGCCCCGAACAAAGCGCTCCCTCGCATTGCAAACATAAGGCAGCCGGGAGCTAATTAGAGCCAGATTGAGCGCGTCGTCGGTCGGTACGGCCAGTCCGCAGAGCTGAAAGGCAGCTGCGCTGGCCCTCCTGGTTGCCCCGTGGTGGCCCGCCTTGTCACCCTGCAGTGGCACCCCTCATGGCCCCGCGCTGGCCTGTCTCCTCACCCCGCGGTGGCACCCCTTGTCACCCCGCGGGGTGCGCAGGCAGGCCGTGAGCACACGTGGGGCTGTCTGTGGGCGGCCCAGCGCCCGCCGCCCAACGCACCTACGCGGCCTGGTCCAGATTGTGCCAGGGCACAGCACCCGGTTCTGTGGTTGCTGCGTGTGTGGCTGGATGGGTGCGTAATGGCGCGGGAGAGCCAGGAATGTGAGCCAGCACATTTACAATCCGTGGATCCCTGTCAGTTGTCCAGCAAGGAGAGCAGCCAGCGCAGAGATTTTTACAGGGGGTAATACAAAGTTGCTTGTTTGATTTTAAGCTTCATACGGTTGAGTGTGGCCACATGGTAGTCTGTGCAGCGCAAGCCCGCAGGTACAGCAGGAGTCAGGGGCCAGCTGTATCTCACTTACCTTCTGTCTAATCTCAGGCAAATCGTCTTTCCTCAATTTCCCCGCATGAAAAAGCAGTAATATTTGCACACTTTTATTTGAAAGCTGTAGATGATAAGCACTCTGTGAAACCGTTTCGCCGCCCCTAGAAATCAGCGGAAAGACACCCATAGATCTTCACGGGATTAGGCTCAGAGTTGGACTGAGGTGATGGTGAGGATTCATTTTTACAGCAACAAATAGCTAGTTTTTATTTGGATGTGAAACAGTGGGGATGAGACAGGTACTGCTGCGTCCTATGCACTACTGAAATAGACTGCGGACATCAATGATGGTGCCGCCCTGGTGCCTGTGAAAATAGGTGCTGGGCGTTTGGCATTCAAATGCACTGCTTTCTGTTTGTTTGGGTTGTTATTTTTGATTTTAAAAAAGAGCTTTTCTCTATTGGAATATATAAACACTGGATTTTGAGGGAAATAACAAAGGCAGCAGATAGCTGAGTAACACCGTCTTGTGTAATTTCCCTTGTTTCTCTTTGGAGTGTCGAACTGGCCGTTTTGGACTTCTGACTGAGTTTATGGGCTGTGTAACAGGGTGTGCCCTCTGTCTTGCGGAGTCTCTGTAGTGGAGGAGTGAGGAGGGGTTGAAAGTGAGCTCTTTGAACACATAAATCACCAAGCATTAAGATAAGGAATTTCAGAGGCAGTAAATTAGGATTTTCTTGGACTATCTGCTAGCAGATAATGAAGAAAGTGCAAAGGCATTGCTTCTAGCTCAGGAAATTCCTGAACCAAGAACTACTTGAAGCGGGTGAGATCGTTGGCAGGAATCAGAAGGGGAAGCCCAGCTTGAGCAGGGGGCTGGACTGGGTGACCTCCAGAAGTCCCATCCCTTCCAGATTAGTCTTGCGGTTCTGTGCAATGGCATTTTCTGTCCTTGTGCTTCTTCTAAACATCTGGAGTTGGCTGCTGGCAGAGAAAGAATATAGGGCTAAACAGACATTTGGTCTCGCCTGCTGTAGCCAGTCTCATGGGGTTTTTTTGTTCTTTTGCGAAAGGAATTAGATACTTATCATAAGCCTTTGTTTCCTCAATTTGACTTTCTTTGGTGAGCATAACTGTTTTTTTCTTCATAACCGGAATGGCAACTGCAAAATAATTCCTCCTTCTTGATGTAAAAGATTGAAAGTACCTTTTACAGCATCAGCAGATTAACACTGGAAGCAGCTGGAATATCAGAATCTTGAAATGTTACTGTGTTCAAAACTCTCTGCTTATAGGCTGTGACTCTTATTTTTCTGTCTATTACTGGTATATGCATTCTTTTAGTGGCGGAGTAATAAAGGAACTAATCCAAAGCATTCGGAATAGATGGTTCGAATCCTGCAAACCCCTGCAAACAGGAGTAACTTCATTTGTCTGAAAAGTATTGTTTAATTCAGTAGGAGTAGTGGTCTGAATAACAAAATGTGTTTATGTATGTTTGTTAGCTAATCTTGACAAAAATAGGACAGGAAAGAGCTATAAAAGCGACAAAGGAATGACTGGGGGCTTTTCTGAAATTATTATCTTTTTTCTGTTTTACACTTACACAGAGAAGTTAAAAATGAACTAAATAGCAGATATTCATTTGAATAAACTACAGTCCCTGTGTAGTCTCTTTGTGATAGCCGTGGTTCATCTAAGAGCTCATTCTGCTGCAGATAGTGGGAACAGTGAGATCCAAATCAAACAAAGAGTTTGTTAACTGTATCATAGATGTATGGGTTTTATTAGTACTTAAGTACTATTAGGGGTTTTTTTTGTCAGTCAATGAATTTACTATTGATTTAAACTAATTTAAGACTAGGTTTAAAGAGCCCTTCTAGTGTGTAAGTACAGTCTAGTTTATGCATACCAATTACTTAAATAGCTCACTGCATTTTATAGGGGAGTGTTTCACTGCCTTAAACATACAGCGTGCTCCTGAATTCCACATGTTCTTCACATACAAGAGAGTGTGTATTTCACATACGGATTATAGTCAGCACTGGGGTTTATTTATTTACTTATTTTTGTTTTAGAAATAGAAAACTTTGGTGATTAAGCCTAAAAATCTTATGAATGTCTGAACCCTTTTAGGGGTTCAGACCTTTAGGCCCATTAAAATATCATTTGTCTGAAAAAAAATCCCCACTGTTGGAATGACTGCACTTCTAGGAGTGTTAACTGTAATTTTAGTTTGGCTACGGGGTTTATTTCCTGAAATGTGAAGTTCAAATTCAGGAAATTATTACACTTCATTGTTTAAGTGTTTTATAGGTGCTTGGGCTCAGTAGTACGTTTCCTCACTGAAAAGTTAGTGAATGCTTTGGCTGATTAAGGTGTCAAGGATAAATGTGAGTTGAAGTGTGGCTGCTTAAGAGATAGGAAGAGAGGGAGTAGAAAGAAAAAGCAGAAGGGCACTTTGAAGTATGTTCCCTTTGAAGTATGGTGAGTTCCTGATTTATCTTTCTTAAAACTGTGACTAGCAAAGGAGGGAGGAACTTTGTTATTAGTGGGTCATTGGACAGAAAGATACTTAGACAAAATTATTAAGTGTTTTTACCCACTAAAAAGAAATTGTATGTTTTGAAATTTAATATTGCTTCGTAAGTAACTGACCCCTCCCTACTTCTTCTGTTGTGAATTTCCTTTCCTAGCTTTCTTCTGAATGGTTTTGTAACTTAATTAGCATTATTAGCAATTTGTAATGAATAGCATTGTCTGATTCTATAATCAAAATGTATTCCCCTTCTGGCTAGATCCTACACACTCTTTAGGGCTGTGGCTTCTCTTGGACATAGTCTGGTCAGCGTGCTGGCTTCAGGGTAGGATGTTGTTATACGAGTTGTTTGTTTTGCCTCTTGTGTTGTAGAGTTTGTTGGGACACCTGGCTGTACCATAGGTGCTCCAGTTTATGGCCCAGCATTTTGGGGCAAAGCTGCTTTCTCTAGTAAGGCTTTAATTTTAAAGTTTGAAGTGAACTGAAGTGGCTGAAGCAGAGGGGTGTTTTCTGGCTTTCCAGCTTTGCTACAGAACTGTCAAACAGGACTTGCCCATACGAGGTAGTAAATCAAATAGGGAAAAAAAAAGTAGCTTGGGAAGAACCCTGTAGCCCCCAGCTAACAGCAGAGCCAGCTTCAAAGTTAGATCAGGTTGCTTAGGGACTTGAAGAAAGGATGTTTTATCAGATCTCCTAATTCAAGTACCAGCCCCCACTAATTCTGTTCATGTGAGTAAAGATGTTTGTGTGCTCAAGCGTGTAACGAGTCAGGTCACCTGTCCTTCGCTTGTGGGGGGTGGATTTCATTATTTAGTGTGAGCTTCTCAACACTGATGATAAATGCATAATAAGCAGACCATTATTTCACTAGGTTGCGCGTACTTAGAAAATGGTCAAGAAAATGATGAATGAATCAATAGCTAAATTAGCAAGCCGCTCCAAATCTCTCATTGAGCAATATTTTCCAACTTCTTGTCATTTAATGCTTTCAAATGACCATAAATAAGCCCATTGCCAAACTAATCACTGTTTTAATCATTGCCAAGACAAAGATTTAAGGCAAAAGACTGAAAGAACTTTGGAGACTGTTAACTGCTAGTTTTCTGCAATCGTAAATATCAGGATAGGTGACTGTACTTACAAGTAACGCACAGCTTTTAATAAGCAGTATTCAGTGCTTATTAATAAAATAATATTGAGTAAAAGTGGAAATTTTATTACTGAAAAAGAGCATATCAGACTTCAAGTTAAATGGCTTCAGCAATTTACCATTTTCTGGCAACCTGGGTGAAGCACATCTTCCCCAGTCTAGGAGCATTCAGGAAATCCGCATGTAGTTTTCAACCCTTCAGCAGTCCCAATGTAATTTTCTCTGAGACTGTTGAAGTTGCTAGAAATTAAGCACACATACCGATATGTCAGAGTGCCCAGCACCAGGCAGGATAGATATAGAGGTTAGCACAGATCAAAGCCTGTGTTTGGCACCGGCTTCTAGCAATGCATATCTCATAAGAAGAACTTTCAGGATGCACAAAAACTTGAAGGGAAAGTGAGGGCTGTTTAATGTTTCCACTCCAAATATCTAGAAGGGCCTTTAGGAGGTTTTTTTTCCTACTTCGTGTATTTTGTGTGAGGCAGAATTTCTTTGTACAGGCTCCAGCTAGCTGGCTACATAGGGAGGTTAGCCTAAGGGCTTGTGCATTGAAAACAGCAAGGAAACTTAAAAAACTTCAGAACGTACTTCAGTTTCCTGGAGTGCTTGTTTGAAAATCTTTGAGCGCCTGCTGCGTGTGGTAAACTTTCCTGGCTGTCTCCCTGGGTCTGAAATGTGCATCTCTGCCTCCGCGCACTGAACGCAAGAGAGTCTTTCTTCTCTGTGAACCGGGCAGGGGATTTTCATTTCACACATCATTCAAGTTTGTTGCAATGATTAAAAAAAAAAAAGAAATCACAAACTGCTCTTCAGTTCACATTAATATAAATAATCAGATTTTTTTAATGCTTTTCTGGTTTGAGAAATGTGTGACCTGGAGGTCTGGGGCCTCTTCTGTTAAGCACCAAACTGTTGCCAAAACAACAAATTGTTAATTTTAGGGAGCTGCTGACCTGTTTAAGGCCTATTTTGTCATAAATCACCCAAATAACCAAGGAACTTTCTGTACCATTAGAAAGTGGGTAGTGCCAGTGTTACACGTTGCAGATTGTTACTCCCATATGACTTCTTTTTTGCATTCGCATCCCACCTTTCCACTCCCCTCTGGTTCACTTTTGACCTGTTGTCTTGAAAAGTATAGCTTGGAAAACAGTGCCGCACTTTAGAATAAAAGTTGGGGTCCTAGCTAATCCCCCCCAGGTTAGCTCTTGCATTCATGAAAATGTTGGTTATCTATTCTATCTGTGTAGGTTTCCAAGTAATCTGTCAGCAGTAGCTCTTTCTTGGAATGATCCTAGAAATAAGCTTATTTCATGGGCAGCTTTATCAGGAACGGTGCTCTGCATCATTACCTGAGCTTTCCACTGGTGTAAGGTGAGAATGTTAGTCCCTGCTGCTGGAAGAGGCAGGTGAGGATGTTGTTAATACATAACCCATTGCAATGTCACTCCTGTTCCATCAATGTTAGACTACATCACGGTGCTCCTCTACAGAATTTTTCTGAAATCCTTTTGAAGGGACTGTATTTTCAGGCTTCTCCTATTCCATTTCATTTAGTGGGTTTTCAGTGGCTTACTGTCAGTCTGTCAGCACGTGGTCAACTGGCATAGGTTTATCTTGCAACAAAAATGAAAGGAAGCAACCATGTAAGATAATTTAAGATTGTAAATCCCAAGAACAAAGCTCTGCTTTGAGTCTTGCCACAGGCTATCTGTGTCTGTAAGTTACTTAAATGCATCCTGTGTCTTGGTTTCTCTGCTCATAAGAGGAGGATGCCTACCTAGCTTTCAGGAGTGGTAATTCATGAACATTAAGAGTATTAAAATTTTAAACATGAAACTTATTTTTTCAGTGTTTCCTACTGGACTTCAGTGGTCAGCTTTTTCAAAATAAATCCTTGTCATCTGAGAAAGAGAGTTAGACCCAAGATAGATATATGTGTATGTGTGTGTGGATATATATACACAACAACTAGAAATAACTGGTATGAGACATGGAGGCATGTTTCAGAGTGTGCAGTCCCTTGGCTGTTTCTTCCTGAGAAGAAACATTTCCCACCCAAGAGAGAAAATTTTATTTTTAATCTGTTTTTTGGATTTCTGACACCCATCTGTAGGGGTTGCAATTAGGCCTGCAGTCCTGGGAAACAGAAAAGTTGGGATCAACTGGTATTAGTTTAGTAACTGTGTGGTATAAATGGTCAATTTATGTGTATTTTCAGCGGAAGCCTTTGCAGGCTACAAAATAATAATAAAAAAAAGCTTAGTCAAAATATTATTGCATTTGATTATGTCTTCTAAGTAGTATTTTTGGGGGGGTTCTGTGTGCTACTTCAGCACTCCCATTGCAGTGTATTGGAGATTTGGATGACTGGGGCGTGCAAGAGCAGACTATAAAATTTACAAAAAATGGATCTACATTCAATAAAAGCATTAAATAATGAAGACTCGCTGTCTTCTATTCAATAAGACTCTGATTTGGAGGCTGCTGAAGTTGTGGGACCCGTTCCAATGACTACATAATTTTGGATCAACCTTGAAGTTTTGTGCTCAGAGTAAACATTTTGTATGTTGCTTATGTAGAAACATATGCTGACTCTGCAGTCCCTTCCTCACAGTGAGGATGTGGTGGCACTTATCTCCTTGCATTTCCCAAAAGGTTGAATGTTAATATCTAGTTACAGAACTGAGCCATATGTTTTCCCACCAATTTCGTCCAAATGTTTCTGATTTGTTTTATCGCTATTAGGTGACATTCCAAATATCAGTGCTAACTGCTTCCTTCTGTGGTTTAGCACCATGAGAAAATTAGAACTCGTTCCCTAGTCAAAATGTCTAGCATTTGCAGCAAACATGTATTTTTAATTAAGCGTTTTACTAACAAAATGCTTTCCTCCCAAAGAGGAGGAATATTTGAATGCTATCGCCATGCTGTATGACTTTATTTCAGCTGCAAAATACTTAGATATTAAAAGTGGAGATTTTTATTAGTGTTCTGAATGTGTTTTCTCATTTGATCAGCATGTCAAATTCATGGTGAAGGTGGTAGGTGTTAGTTTATAAGCCTGTTGTGGGAAGATTCCTAAAAAACAGCTGTTCTTATTTTCTGTGTTGGGAGGAAAGATTAGAGAGTGTTGAAATCACCCTCTGTTCATGCTTTCTAAAATAATGATTTCATTTGTAGAATTTAGCTTGATTCACCAAAAGGATATGACCATCATCTTGGGCTGGAAGTCCACAAGAGGATGGGGTGACTAGGCACAATAAATGCTGGTGTATTGCATGTAACTTTTAACCACATAAGAAGTTTTTTTAAAAAATACGTTTGAGACACTTGTAAAAATGATTGTTTATTAACACTTACTTGAAAAGCAGAAATCAAAGTCAACTGAAGGGAGATTTAATGTTTTGCTATTTTTTAATTACATTCCAGTGTATACAGGCATTAAAGTGGAGCCTTAATTCTTTAAGAGACCTATGAAACTTTTGTGAACCCTTTTGACCCAATTGCCTTACTAGGTAACTGTGTAAAGATTCACACCTACAAGATAAAAGATGTGAAACTTGGGCATGTTATGTTCTAACCACATAACTCTACCCAGCTGCACAGAGAAGCAGCATTTTGTCTCTGTCTACACAAGTGTGTTTTGTATGTTTTGTATGCTCCTGTCTGTATGTGTTATGTATGTTATGTATGTGTTTGCTGTGACTTTGAGTGAGCAATTGGATTCAGAATACTGCACAACTAAGACATGTCTGATTTGTATATTGTACTAGCTCCCAGTCCTATGTCATTAAAATATGTAGAATCACGAGTTGTTGTCAGGATGCTGTCCCTAGCAGAAAGTTATGGTTTGTTTTGTTAGAACTAACCAAGAATATGATTGTGTTCAGTCCTGTTAGAGTGTTATATCCTGGCAAAATCCTGGAAACCTCCAGCTCATTCACTGATACCCACTAAGCGGGCAGAGTTCTGGCTTTAGAAAACTTATTGCGTGCTTGAGAATCTCCTTTGAGCTGGAAGCATCCTGGTGACTGTCATTTATCAGTGCAGCCGGACAGTGCTGGCACAGTGATGCCATTCCTTGCATGGGCACCTTCCACAACTGTGGGTGAAGTGTATCATTGCTAGAGAAGCCGTAGCAATGAAACTGTGGTTTTTAAGGACCTGTTATGTGACTGGCTTCAAATTAGGAAAGCTTTTGGGTCTAAGTTTCTGTTGCCCAGCCTTATGTGAGCAGCTTTGCCTGGGGTAAGTGGGACTGGACTGGCGGTATAGAGGAGCAATAATTCTTGGTAAGTAAATCCCAATTTAATTTCTGAGACACCCATGAGTATAACTGTCCTGTTACCATAGTTCAAGATGTAAAATATGAAAAATGTTCTACATCCAGATGTTGAAGCATTTTGAGTCTAGCTTATTTTTACTCTAGGAGAATTGTGGTTTAGGATTCAGGTTAGTCTGTATTTGATGTGCCATTGCTGAAATCAAAACAGATTCAATTCATCTATTTGCTTGAACTCTCAGACTTGTAAGAATTTGCAAGGAATGGACGGCTACAACATTTTAAAAGTTGTGGATACACAGTGTTTATATTTTATAATTTAGAATGGGAGGGTTCTTATGAATTTCAAATAATTTTTGTATTAAATCATATAATTTTGTATTAAATCATTAATATTGGGATCATGAAACTATGAAATAAAAAAGAACAAGAATGTCAAACTTGCTTATTTTTTATTTTTAAGATGGAGTTTGGAAAAGTTTTAAATGTGAGCGTATGAAAAGTCCTAAGCTAAGCTTGGTTTCTTTTAATTTGTTTATATTCTTCTTTTGTATCTGGTTTTGTCTTGTGATTTGTGTTTGCCTGAATGTTGAAGTCATCTGAAGGTGTCTACATTGATGAACGTGACGTGAGAAAGTATGCAAAGAGAAACTTGTCAAAAGTATGATGGGAATGTCAGAAATAGTACAAGGAGAATCCTCATGCTGTAATTTGAGCAAAGAAGTGCAGATTTTGCATAAAAGTTGTTCTTATCCTTTTTTAAAATTTATTTTAGCTATATTCTTAAAACTTTGTTAGGAAAAAATAGAAAAATGTGTCTTAAATGGTGTTTGAAGATAGTAAAAACCCTGATATTTTCAGGAGCAAATTTGGCCCTGAAAGCGTAGAGAGGAACACACACAAAGTTTGGAGCAGTTAAGTGTTCTATGGAAATCAGAGAATAGTATATACAACCTTTTCCGGCATGTGAAAATTGATCTGGAAGTTCAAAGTTTGCGTTTCAGTAATGTGGTGGTTGTGAGAGAGGTTGTAATGACTCTCAGACCACTTCAAAACACTAAAGCATCTAGCTAATCCTCTCGTTCCTCTTGACTCTGGCAGCTAGTTGGAAGGAAAGGAGTCAAACCCAAGTTACGTACGTGAGATGTAGTTTAATGCTTTAGATAAGGGAGAAGGACAAGGCAGTTCCTGGGTGGCCGGGATGTTGTCCTTCCCAGTGGTGCCCTCTACATTGCACTCCATTTAATTTTTAAAGCACTTGACCTTGGGGCTGTCTGTGCTTTACATTTGTAAACAGGATTCGGCAGATGTTTTGATGAAAGTTGTAAAAGAAAAGGCGAGCTGGGGTGCAGACTACAGCTGTTTCATATATGATATTGCAAAGGTAAAAAAGGATTGGAAACCCACTCTGAGTTTGTGAAAAGCTGACAATCGCAGCAAATCACTTCAGTGACGAGCAGCTAATAGACAGAGTTAAAGCCTAGCCTGCCCCTGCCTTCCTAGGAAGATTAACAGGAGAAGGGAATCCAGAGAGGTTAGTTAGAACAAACTCTTCTTTGGCCCAAAAATAGTTGGAAAAATATAACATTGTCTGGAGTCAAAGCGACTTCTTCCACTTAGAAGGGAGGTTATAGATAAAGTAATTATGCAAAAGAGTGTGTCCTGAGTGCAAAAATTGGAATATATTGTGGCAGAATTAGGAAAGATATGGTTGGAAAAGAAACAAATTCACAATTAGTAGTTAACACTTTGAAACCCTTCCCCTGCCCCGAGTTTGCTAAGCAGCTTACCAGAATGGCAAATGCCTATCAGATGTAGGATGTAACATGAAAATTATGTCTCTGAAAGGTGGAAGATGCTGAGTAGAAAAATACACAATTATTTCAGCAATTATTTACATGCATAGCAAGAGAAGCCTTGAATAGTAACAGTTAAACTCTTACTTTGTGACTTTCAATAGAAGCTGTTTCACAGTTGATGTAAGATTTAACTCTTTCCATCTGGTAGATGATTACTGATTTTTTTAAAACAATAATGATTTTTGCATGTTAATACAAGAAAGTGTTTATTTTAATGAAACGTGACATGTAGTCTTTTTTTCTTTTTTTTTTTTGTGATAGCATGGCTGCTTCTTGTGCCTTTTCTGCGCTGTATCCTCTCTGTCCCAAAACACACTCCCTGTGAACCCAGACAGGCTAAGAATGAAATCTGTTGCAGAGCTCCTGTTGAGTCCTCTGCTGCCCTCCTGCATTTCTTCTGGCAGTATTACTACTTTAGGGACACCTCAGCTGTGAAGCAAGTCTGTCATTCATTAATGAATGCAAACTGTTGTTCTCATCTGAAAGAATCTTAAAAAATGAAAATGTGATAGGGTGGTTAATAGTGTGATACTAGTTTTATTCAGAGAGGGGAATACACAGGAGAAACTGGGGTAAGTTTTTTGGTTTTATTGCAGTATGTGTTCCAAGTATACCAATTTATAGAGCTCAGGTGATGAATCCCTGATTTATTTATTTTCCTCATCTCTCAACCCAAGATGAACTATACCTTAAATTTATTTAGTTTTTATAAAAGGGCACAGCCTCTGCTTATGGGTATCTGGTGGGATACCAGTGTCTGACTGCAGTTGAACTTGGCGGTATGTGAACTGAAAGAAAGTTATGGAAGAAGTCTGTGGTTAAAGAAAGCTGCACAACCAGAATCAGCTTGCTATTAACTTTTAAGTGATTAGTTGTGGAAACTTCAGATTGTAAGTACATAACGTGTGCACAAGTCTGCAAGATCCTCTTCAGCTTAAATGGGGCAGTGAAGTAGGAAAGAGTTGATTCCTTTGTTGGTCCTATCCTCTCATCTGACTCCTTTCATGTCCTTATCTGACTCATGCTTTCAACATTTTGTCGTTCCCTGGAATATCCCTTCCACCTTTGACTGCTCGGTGCGTACAGATTCCAAGGAATGGTTTAAGTGGGGCCTGTGGAAAGACAAGTGGGACAAAGCAGGCAGACACATTTATGATGTCCAAAAGAGTTGCTGCCAGCACAGCCCTGTGTGGGGGTTTCTGAGGAAAAGCAGTTAGAGGAAAAAGGTTTTGAATTTATGGAGTAATACACTGGCAGTCGCTGTTACAGCAGTATCTGATGAGACGAACCTTCACTTCTCACTACACGTTATCTCTGTGCTCATACATGAAAACCCCTGTTGCTATGGCTGTATTTGCTCTCCCTGGCATGACTGTGTTGTGTGCAAGTAACTTTAAAACCTAGACAGAAACATTTGTTCATTTGATGTTTGAAGGAGAAAATTAAGCATATATAAAATGAATTTATTTTCTTTTTAAAAAACCCTGGTTAAATTTTAGGTTTAATCTAAATAGCAGATTAGGTTATGGATTGTTTAAAATGCTTTCTGTTTTGGCAGATACCGAACGAGTTTCAGACCTCGGTACACAGTTGCGTATAAGACAGTAACAGAGCTGGAATGGAGATGTTGTCCTGGGTACAAAGGGGAAGACTGCAGAGAAGGCCCAGCAGAAAAGCCAAACGCTGCTCGTCGTCCTACACCACCAGCAAAAGCTGTTGTGAAGAAAGGCTTGGGTAAGTTTTTGTTTGAATTTTCGTATGCGTGATCACGTCTGGTTTTTTGTTTTGTGTTTTAAGTATAAGAACCGTTATGGTTTCTATTAAACTCAACTCCTGGCAGGTACAAAATCCATATGGAAGACACTGTGTGGTGGGAAAAATAATTGCCAGGCAATAGCAGTCTTGATACAGAGAATTTCCTGAAGAATAACGGAGAGATGGGTGTAGAACACTGGCTGTAAATGCCAGCTGGCTGCTCATAGTTCAGGAAAATCTTTGCGGTAAGGTTGTGAGTTTTTTTGTGAGAATTTGCAGGGGTTTTTGTGGTTTCTTCAGTGTTCACCAAAAAAAGAGAAAGAGATATAATTGAGAGGAACTATTATTAAAACAAAAAAGAGCAGGTACTAATTTTAACAATATATAATGCTCCCTAGCAGTTTCACAGTGTTTTGTTTGTTCGAGGGCTTGTGCAGATCTTACGGATTCATGTTAGATTACCTGCCTTAATACTATGGGCTAAGGGAATGATAAGCCTCAGTTGCTGAAAAAATACCTTAAAAAATGAGTGATGTTTGTTTGTATAAGCTAGTGTCTTCTGAAGAGGTAAGAGGAGTGCTGTTACTGCAGTATTGTGCCTTTTCTGCATTAACAAAAAAATGGTAAACAGATGTTTCCTTCTGACAGACTTTTTCCCAACTTCATCAGAGATTAGTGTCACGTGTAGCGCTTAGTCAGATTTCCACTTGTGTTTTTTGTGTAGTGGAATGGATTGGGATTGAATATATGGTTTTAAACCAGTCCTGTAAGTTAGATACCTGCTTTAAAAGTAAGCTTTTTAAATATTTTGTTAGCCCACCTAAAATACTACTTCCAAAAGATGATAATAAAACATGGTGATTAAGTAACTTGCACACTGCTTGTGTCTAGAGATCTTTCTGCTCTGACCCTGTAGGAACTGTAATTCAGCGCAAAAGAAAGACCAGTGTGTATGTAACAGCTACACTCTGTGTGGGCATACTTCTATTACTATTAAAGGAACTGTCCACCCTGCCAGTCTTGCAGAGTATATTTGTAACTTCCTACCTTCTTTGTAATGTCTTTAAGCTGAAATCCAGTTGAAAATGAGGAAAAATTCCAACTGGGTGACCTTCAGGCCCTATCTCAGTGTCACTCTCCACTGTATATCTAGAATGCATAGCTTGGAACCAGTGCTAAAATTCTTTTGTCTGAAGATTTAAATGTTAACACCACTCCAACACAATAGAGTCACAATTTGACAGGGAGCTTTTCTTATCCTTAGTTGTTTACTGATCATCTGAAAGAGTTAATCTAATGCTAACAGCTTGCGTGTCTATATTCTGCTGTATTTAAAGAAGTTTATTTTCTTCTTCACTTTTGCTTCTTAGCTTCATTGTGTGGGGTTTTTTTATGTCTGTAATAGTACGCCTTTACTGTGCAAAGGTCTTTGGATTATGAATTACATAAAAGGTACCATGGAAAATTACAATCAGGAATACACATGATGTAATTACAGACTTTAGGCACAGTGGGGTATGTATGGGAGTATGCAATGGATCTGCACATCATGTGGATCTATACATTAAAGTGGCATTAAATGTTTATTAAACTAAACCAATTGGTAGTCTAGATGAAGGTTTCATTAATATTAGATGATTATATGGGATCACACTCAGTATCTTGACTTACTTGTGCCTTGTGTAGAATCCCAGAAACAGGACGAGAGGGATCTTAAGAGGTCTGCTTACCAATCCCCCAAGGCAGGATCAGCTATGTCTGTCCAGCCTCAAGTGGTGGAAATTCTGCTGCTCATGTGGACAGTGACTTCTGGTATTTCACTTGCTCCAGTTGCAGCCCATTCTTCTTGTCCTATACCATCAGTAGGAAATCAGGAAAACAGTTCTTACCAGTTTGCGGATACCTTTCAGAACATCACTCCTCATTCTCCTCTCCTCTAGCCTAAAAAACAAATTACTTTGGCTTTTTCTGCAGTTTATACTTTCTTGACATCTGATAATGTTTTTTCTCTCCTTTGTCTCTTTCCTCCTCCTCTCTTTCCTCCTCCTCTCTTTCTTCTGTATTTTCTACAACTGTTGTAGAATTTTGCTTCAAACTGAACAGCCAGAATTGTGCATGGCTCTGCCAATGAGGTGCTACCAATGACAGATGGATTAAATAATTTGTGCTAGGTAAAAAGTAGATTGCAGCTACGAGTCTACTTTTACTTTTTTCATTCAAAGAGGCTAGTGCTGATGTTACTTTAACAAATTTTGTATGCATAAAGCTTATGCTTTTATACGCATTTTTATTGCCTACTTAAATATGTGTCAAATAATTAGGTATTTTTGAAGCAAGTGTGGTAACTGGAATATCTTGCAGAACCCCATTGAGTATATGCATTTGGACAGCAGTTCAGCAAAGTACTGGAGCACAAACCCACTTCTGTCACATAAATGTTTGCCACTTAAGTTTTCAAAGGGAATTCAGGAGCAGCACCTCCCAAATTATTGTTATTGGAAATGCAGTGGCTCTAAGGTGGTTGTGTTGTGATGTATATGGATCTATAATGGTCTGTTATATATGCTATAGCCTAGATTCATTGCTGCACAGGAAGGGGCGTTCCACTTGCTAATTTATTTCTTTATTGCCATTGTAGTATCTTGGCAGGAATTGGTCAGTGTGCTAAAACTTTTAGTTCGGAGGGTTTTGACAATATTTTAATTATAAACTACTGGAAGCGAGGATAGAGAAGGGAACAAGCATTGCGCATTTTGAAACATTATTTGGCTTTCAAGAGAAGTGAAATTAGCCTCCACTGATTGAAACAGATACCACTGGGAATACTTACATCCAGACTTTGTTATTTCCATGAAACAGATGCAGAACCAACAGAAGAGCCAGAACCTCCACCATATGAGAAGAAAATGCAGTTTCTTGAGGACGAATTGTTTAGACTTACACGATCAGTGCTTGAACTTCAGTCCTCTGTGGCAGGTGTGAATGAAAACCTGAAGCTGACTGTCCAAGAAGATGCTAGTAAGATGTTGGTCACTTGGCTGAACAACCTTTATGACCGCCCAGAGCCTGATAGTGCGGTTGGTGGTGAAACAGACAGTATTCATCTGCCTGGACTCCTCAGCAATAAAGATCAAAAAGACCCTTTTATTGATTTTGAAATGGAGGATCTAAAGTCTGAGCTAGCTGAGGTCAAAGAAGCCTTGAAGATGAGGAATGACAAGCTGGAGGAACTGAATGGAAAAGTAAAAGGCTATGAAGGACAATTAAAACAACTGCAGGAGGCAGCACAGGGACCTACAATAACAATGCCCAGTGACAATATATATCAAGAGTATATAGACTCAAAATTTGAGTCCCTCAGACAGGAAATACTGGAAGGATTTGAAAAGAAAATGGCAGATCTGAAGAACTCCTGTGAATACAAACTAGAGGATATCCAGCAGCAGTGTGATGACAATGACAATAACTGTTCAGGAATAATTGATGTTATAAAAGGAAAAGAGAATGACTTGAGGAAAGAAATAAATACTCTCCGAACTCAGATTCCATCAAACAAGTCCAGTTGTTGCAAGGAGGGTGAGAGAAATTACTTTGACCAACAGATAAAAGATTTAGATAAGAAGATTGACAGAGTAGTGGAAGCACACAGGATCTTGAACGTTAGAATAGATAATGAAATCAGTCGATTGTCGACTCCAGATCTGGAAGACATGTTCGGTGAGAGGCTGGAGGAGCTAGATGCGAGGATGAACGTTACGGAACGAAATGCTGAAGAACATTGCTTTTACGTTGAGGAGACTCTCCGCAGTGCTATCGCTGCTGAGGTAGATGAATTGAGAGACTTGTTTGACCAAAAACTACGGGCCCTAGAAGATAGGCTAGGTGGCACTATTTTAGAGATCGCTAATACCACAGACCCAGATGGAATGTATATTAATCCTGGGCCCATCTTGCCCAGTGATGCAGGTTTTGCAAATGAGCAATTTACAGCTGAGATTAACTTAGTGAAGAACAAACTACTGTCGCTTGAACACCTCTGTGGGCAGAAATGTCAGTCTGCACCACAAGATACAGAGGGCCTTCAGGAAGAGCTAGAAAATTGTAACAACAAATACAATCACTTGCTTTCGAAAACAGAGAACAACTCTGTTCTCCTGCAGTCTCTAAATAGCTCTCTTAACGAGAAACTCAACTTAATTAAGGGCAACCAACGTGACATCCAGAAAATGCAGAGAGATGTACGTGTATTCCGGTATAGTCTAAATGTCATGGATAAAGATGTAAAGAATCTTCAAGATGGCTTGAGTAGCTGCAAGGAGCAGCTTCTGGGTGTCAATTCTACCTGCAGAAAAACACAACGAGGTGTCTTCCGAAAAATCGATCAAATGCAGAGGACGTTTGCAAATCAAACTGCTCATCCCAGTGATCATTGCTGTGGGGAAGTGAAAGAGAGACTAGAACAATTGAATGACCATGTCCTGAATGATCTTAGCAAGTGCAAAGAAAAGACCCAAGGTATCCAGGAGGGTGTTTCGGATGTTGAGAGCAGAGTGTTGCATGTTGAAAAAGTTTGCGGCAAGCTGGACTCTGTCTCAGGTAGTTTGGAGAAGGTAAAAGAAGGTCTGAATAAGCACATAAGCAGCTTGTGGAACTGCGTCCGTGAAATGAATGGAACTATAGCATCTCATTCCACTGATATTTCTGGCCTCAAAAATTCTGTCCAACAGTTTTATAGTCAAGTCTCCAAAATCACCACGGACATTGAAGGCCTGCTGAAATCTCAGTCTGACACAAGTAAGTGATTTTTTGCCTTTTTTTAGATGCTTTTTTTGTTTGATTTTCAGCTGGCTTTCTTTTCTGAATCATTTACAAAGGAATTAAACAAGGAAGGAAAAATTTAGTATTACACAATTTCTACTTTGTTTTTACAGTGACTGTAATTTTAGCTTTTGCTCTAGAACACCATAGAGGACTTTGAGTGCTTTTAAAAGTATTCTCTCTCAAGACAAAAAAAAAAAAGGCCTTACATGCTTTCATGTTTACAATGAGCCAGAACAGAGAGAGTGGGAAAACTAGTGTTTTTGGATAGTAATAATTAGCAGCGGGTTTTATTCCAGTTCATTTGATTTTATTTTTTTGCTTTGTTGTATTTTGTTGTGTGAGATTATTCTTGATTCCTCGGGGGAAACTGAGAAGTAAATGGAGAAAAATGAAGTCAAAGGAATTCAAATTTATGATAAAAAAGATTCCCTGTAAGTTTTGTTCTTAGCCTGAGGTACTGATTATAATTCAGCACCAACTCTTTGATTTAGGGCTTCGTCAAACAAGCTCTGGCAGATGTTGGTGTGGCAATACAAGACTTCTGCTTCACAGCTCTCCCAGAAGTTTGCGTTCCCACAACATAGTTGGCAAGTTGGCAGTAGGTGCACACCCCAGCTGGCGGTGTTTTCGCACCTCAGCCACTTCTGTTTGGTAGCCCAACGTGTGAGCTCCAATCTACCTCTATAGGTGGTTTAAAGTTTGCATTAGAGTGGCTGAGCAGCAGAGGCACGTTCCCTTTGTCGCAAATGCTATGAAATGGTAACCTCAGCATGTTGGTGAACCTTGCCCTGAAGGTTTAGAGACCTTGCCAAATGCCACTCGGTTCCCTCTGCGGTTCTTGCTCCAAATTTCAGCAACGGGTTGTTTGTCTGAGAGAAACAAAGTTTACAGAAGGAAGCTGAGTTCCTGTTTCTGGTAGCGTGATGTAGAACCATAGGAATTGGAGACTGTTTTGAAACTGCACTCTTAAGTTGTTTGGTGCTTCTGGTTTTAATTCTGTGCACGTGTGAGATAAATAAGAGGCTGGTTTCTTTGGCTGGCCCTGAACCAGAAGAAGTGGTGCTGAGGGAAAAGCGCCTGGGCTGTTGCAGCTGGTGGTGGCTGGGAGAGATAAGATGCGGAACTGTGAGTGCTTTTGCTGGAATAGACAAGTTGTGCTTCATGAAAGGTCTGAAAGTAATTCCTGCAGGGAGGAGTATCCTTCTTACTCCAAGGCGGAAACTTGAAAGCCTGCGAGAAATGCATTTGTTCTGAGTGTTTAGTTGTTTAAAACCAAATGTATTGCATTATTTGACACAAAAATCCTCCTGAGGTGAGAAGTTCTTGTGCGAAATTAAAAAACAATACCTTTCTCTTCCTTTAAAGGAAAAAGTGAAGGAGAAAGCAGGGGGTCTGTAATTCTCAAATATTTCTTTTGGTGAAGTCTTGACTTAAATTCAACAGGGTTAGGACCTTCGCCCCTAGATCTTGCAAAAGCAGACCCAGTCCCCATTAAAATGCAGTATGATGTATCTGTGTAATCCTATTTCTCATCCATCTTGCCAAAAATAAATTTGCATTAGGGACCAACATTGGAGAAAGGTCCAAGGTACGCACTGTAATCTTCTTCCTGCTGTTTGAAGCAGGTGTTCGAGTGGCCTCATGAGTTGTATTTATCAGCCCCTATTATAAGGTTGTAAAGCATTAAAAAGCCTCGGTGTGCCTGGGTTTCCACAGTGTAATGCCATTCCAGGGCAGAGCTCTCCATCCACCATCGGGTGACAAAGATCCGTGGAAGGACATTGCTGTGGCTGCCAGGGTGCAGGCCCTCTGAGCATCCCTCGCTGCCGTGGGGTGCCTCTGGCCCCTGAAGGATTTGTGAAGCACACACTTCAGTCCCCAAATGTTTCCAATTACAATAACAATGTCTGGCACAGCAGTCCAATAAGTTTTGATGGCTGGAGTTGCAGGAAGATTTTGGCAAAAGAGCCTTTTTTGGAAGTAGTTTGGGAACCCTGTTAAGTGAATTGGGTATGGCTTTAACTGTTTTTACATCCGTGATCTACAGCATTGTCTCTGATACCAGCATCATTTGCAAAGACGATTTTCAGTCCTGGCTGTAGATTGGTGTTGAGTTTCTTACGCACTATTTGCCAGCGTGTCGTAGCATTCACATGATGTCATTTGACTTTGGAAGGGCCAAAACAGAAACAAGTTGTTACTAATAACAGTTGTTGAGGGCAGTAAGGCAAGGATACGTTGCAAGAAAAACAATATAAAATCTTACCGAGCAGTATAAGCCCAGCACATTGTAAACCTGAGCAAAGTGAAATCTTAGGAATATGGCTGTTTTCTACAGAATTTTTTATTAGGGAGTCTGAAGTGCCTCAGTCCAAACTAACAAGCCATGTTAATGAATTATTATACGTCAGATACAGACCCAGAAACTATACCCTTATTTTATTTGTAACATTTTCTGGTGAAGATAGTACAATGTCCTGCCATTCCCATACACAAGGCGGTGACGAGGGCAGGCGGTGGTCTGCTCTAAGCTCATGGGGGACCATGCACGATGTGCTTGCCAAGGTAACGTAATCCAGCAGCTCTTTGTGTACCTTAAAGGGTGACTGTTGCCAGCTCCAAGTCTCGTTGGGTAATTTGTTGTTCTCATTGCGCTCTGTGCATCTCTGCAGGTACATGTGCTCTTCAAATGGCACGAAATTGAGAGCAGTCTTAAAGTTAGCAAACTCTTTTAATTTACTGCCTATTCATACAGATTCAAGAAGTTTTCCAGGAGTCAAAATTGTGGTCTTGCAGCCAGATACCGCGCTGGAAGTGCAGTTTGCTTTGGTTACGGCTATTTGACCTGAACTGCAATTCCTCTGGTAATTGTCTCTGTAGCAGAGTTTTGAAAGCAACAGCTAAATGTTTTCTGCTGAAGTTACGGTCCGAGAAACCAAATGTGTGCTCTACATTACAGCGTCGATAAAGGGCAACATAAAATCTTAGTGTTGTAGTGCAAACAAGAGAGAATCATATAGTCTAGGATCCCTAGGAGCTTGTGCAAAATATAACTTAATTGTCAAATCCCTTTGGTGTCTGTATAGGAAAATTCAAGTCAGGTCTTTTTTGGCTTCTTGTGAGTGCAGTCACATATTCCGTTACTCACTTTGTTTCTGTGTGTTTTGGGGGCTGAGGAGTGTGTGGTCAGGGCAGAACAATACTAGAAACAGACGCACCCCAAAGATCCACCTGCTGCATGCGTCCACATCATGCTTGTCTTCCTTCCCAGGAGGTCATTCCTCCTTCAGTGAAGTAAATTGCAGGCTAAAGCTGCCTAGCTGAGCAAACTGAATAAAATAAAATGTTTTTAAGGAGGAGGAGAACAAAAGCATTTCTATTTTCGACCGAGGAGGGAAACCTCTCCTTCTGTTTCAGTTGTGGATGGGCCTTGGCCGAGATGGTAACCGACTCGTCACTTAAAGTCAGACAGCAAAGCTCAGGAAGACTTTTTTTTCTGGCCGGCATGTCTAGCACATGAATGCAGGTGGTGTGAGCCTATGACTTCAGACAGCCTCTTGGTACTCCGGGAGGCTTACGTGGACTTTTTATGAGACTGAAAACAAGAAACAAGATTCGCAAGGGTAAAGTGCAGGTGTCAAGTAGTCACAAAAGAGCGTATGGGTCGCCAGTGACACTGTCTGGACCCCAGCCATGCGTCGTGGACAATACCTGCATGACTTGGTTGTAAACTCTATCCCAAAGGCTCTGCGTAAGGCCCAGCTGGGGGTCCCCAGCTGTGCAGCCAAGCCAGGGGAAGTCTCACACCACATCTGCTTCTAGGCACAGCCATTCGGTGTAGCTCTAGCCACTGATGAATCACCCAGGCTGATTGTGGACTGTGATGAATTGAAGTGCTCTTCGTTCTCACCACTAAGACCTCAGAGCGGTGGTCTCCACTGTGGACGGTGGCAAGCATCTCTGGTGTGATGACTTGCATCAGATAAATTTGCAAGGGGATGTTTGTCCATTTCCCCAGAAACTCACTCCCATCCCTGCACCTAAAGCCATGCTTTAGTCTCAAAATGCAACCAAAATCACCAATGCTAATGACTAATTTAGAATCAAATTCTGATTATTCTGTGTAAAAGCTGTCGTTGCATTTGCTGAAATCTACACAGCTGTGAATTCATGTTCTTAACGTAGATGTAATTCAGCTTCATTCTTGTCATCTAGGACTTCATTTTTATGAATAACCGTAATCCCTATAAAGGGTTTAGAACCGCACCAGATACACAAATGTAACCATGTCAGCACTGTTCAGCCCTGATGTCATATGTGTTGGCTGCCCTACTGGAAAAGTCTTTTAATGATATCTCTTCTCTTCAAACAATAAAGGTTTTTCTGGTAGATTATATCCTAGGCTTCTGCCTTCGTTGTCAGAAAATATTAGTAATGGGAGTACTTGGAATTTTAAGTTCATTGCTTTTCAAAGAAGGGAAAAAAAATAATCTGTGAGTCGGTCTACATTTACTCAGGTTTTTGCTATGGATACTTTTCTTCATGGTAGTGCTGAAGAGTTAGGCTTGTGCTAGGTGTTGTGTGAGTACGGAGTTGAAAGTAGGAGCGATGGGCGGGAAGGGGTTCAGGAGAACTGAGGGCAGAGAGAGAGCACGCACGCGATGGAGGTGAAGGCACTGGTGGGAATAAGTGTGATACGCAGCCCGCTTGCTGTAGAAAGTCAAAGCAGGGCTAGCGGGTGAATGTTCGCGGGTTATTTGACTGCTGCTTGTCCCGTCTCTAGGCTGTCTTCATTCCTTTCCCTGCATCACAGGAGAGAGGGGAGTCTGTAGTACTAAAAGAGTGGAGTGGAGTTTTGCCAGTGCAGTCTTGGGTCTGAGGGGATGGGTGGCCTCAAATTGAGTCCTGTTTTATTTTAAAGGCTTTTTACAAAAACACGTGTATTTTACATACTATTTTAGGCAAATAATTCTGTATCTTTCCTCTTCTTTCATCACCTCAAAGGGCGATCAGAAGTACCACGGCAGCCGTTGCCACCAAGACCACCCCTGCAGCCCCAACCTGGCATACCTCTGCTGCCGTCAAGGCCGAGGATACAGCCCCCACGACAGAGGACCCCCCTCCAGCCACCGCAGCCGAGACCTCCTCCGCGCCCAGCGCTGCCAGGGTCAGGAGTTGTGCCATTTCTGCCTGGAACAACCGGGATCATCTTGGAAACTGGAGAGGCAGGGCCTCCTGGCACTGTTCTAATGTCAGGGAGAGGGCGGCTTAGAAGTGTGGATGGTCAGGCTGGTCAAAGTACCATGCCCATTGCTGAAGGGTATGCTGGAGCACCAGGTGAGAGAACCAAATTAATGGTGAATTACTCCCATCTAAGTGCAGTGGACGTGCCAGGTCTTACTAGAGGGGTGACATTGAGATTCGTTATGCATTACCAGCCACCTTTCAGCCTTTCGTGGGTGCCCGTTATATAGCTCTTGCCGTTGGCAAGCCGTTGGGCTTATGGCAGAGGTGATTTGTGAACGGGCCGTTGCAGCCTCCAGCTGGCTACAGAAGTAGGGGAAACTACTTCAGTGCCAGTTGTGTTGCCTTTGCCAAGGCTGCACAAAGCATGAGGTCAACAGGGCTGATGTAAAATCCTTGGTAACTACAGCAGTCTTTGCCACTAGGGAAACTTATTTTTTTCTTGCCATAGCGCTTGCCAGTGGATTTAGTACATTACAGTAAGAATTTGGTTTTCTTTGCCACGGCCACCCTGCTTTAACAATAAGTGAACATTTCATAGGAGATGTTATTTTGTAGCTATTTTGGTAAGTTGCTGTTCTGTAACAAAGAATGCTTTTTAGAAGACTGCAGTGATACTTTGTCATAAAGGACTCTATTATGTACTGTGTGTCACCTACTACTTTTCCTTTGTAGGGTATCCAAAGTTATCTCCTCCTACCACGGACTCGCAAGGTAAGGCCATTGTTTCCTAGAAATTCTTTACACAGGTACTTAATCTTTATTTCAGTCCCTGGAAAGTCATGGTTAAGAGAACAAAGTGTTGATTTTTAGTATCTAAGTTTAGCGTTGAGGAAAATCTGACAGATTTTTGCTGTACCTAAGCGTTAAAACATAATCCACATCCTTTGAAAACATGATCTTTTTAAGGTTTTTAAAAAGAATTAATTTAATTTTTTGTTATTGTTACTTCATTGTTTTTTGAAATACAAAGGATTTCTATTTCCTAGCAAGTGTCAGTACTGAACCTTTTTTTAAGTGAAAAAAAATGTACATTTCTTTATGATTACTTTACTGTTTCTTTAATAAGATATGAATAAGGCCAAGACTAAGATCTTGAAGCGCTGTTAGTATCTGAGCTAGTGCGTGAGCTCGTTGTCCTTGTGGAGGTGTTTCTGGCTTTGTTAGAATCACGAGGGCCCCTGTTCCTGACTTGAGTGAAGGCAGGAGCACTCCCACTGACAACCACAGTTTAAAAAGATTCAAAACACAGTTTTCTTGGTTTGGTAGGGTTTTTAATTATTTATAACTTTTAATATCACAGTTCGTTTATGGATTTGTGTGATAAACAGGTATCAACCTTGTGTGAGACATGCACATTAGCCTTGGTAAATACATTGATTGGGTGCTGCCTGCCCTACAGCCTCATACTCAAGATATTATCAAAGCCTGGGGATTAGTATTCGGGATCAAAGGGAATATTTCCACACCCTCTTCAGGAAGAATGATTTAATCTAAATTTGTTGAAGAAATATGAGTAATAGATGAAAATAAAACATTAGGGCTTTATGGCATCCAAAATCTTGCCCTTGGGACTTCGTTTGATGGCCCTAACAAAATCATAGACACACATCCTGAAGGCTGGTCTGGGGACTGACAAAAAGAGTTGTAAAGAGATCAAACTGATATTTATACTTTCTAATTAAAAATCTGTTAGAGCCTTAAAGCAGTCTTTTTGCATTTGAGGATTGTGGTGGTAAGAACAAGTAGCAATAGATGAGGTTTCTGGAAGAGGATGAGAAATAAGGAAATGTTCGTGCATCTTGATGCCAGCAAAGCCAATATAGATGTCTAGATTGCTGTGATAAATGCATTTCCTGGGGGTTTTCTTCCATTTTGTACAGCCTATTGCCATTTATAGACAGCAGTATTTTAATAAATTTGTGCTAAAAGTGTGTGAAAGAGTAGGTGGATGTTACAAGTATTGAAAAGGCAGGACGTAGCAGGCAGCGCGCCTGTTTGCTGCTTGGTGGAACATGTTGCAAAGAAATATCACCCTGGGACCCAGAGGGAGGTGGGCTGGACCAAGCAGTTCCTTTTCCTGACCTGTGCCCCTGAAGACCTATCTAAATATAAGATATACCTGCTGATCTGTCCTATAACCTTCCCCCAGATGCCTTGTAGACCCCAATGGCAAGTACAGTCAGAGAAAACAGAGGGGGAAGGATGGTGCAAATAGCTATTAGACATCTGTGTGTAATCGTCAGTGTCTGCTTATAAACAACAAACCTTACGAGGAACAAC
>VXBO01005001.1:0-10204 GCA_013400135.1 Rhinoptilus africanus
CAAACAAAACCAAACACAAGGACCATCTTATTTTCCCTGCTCCAATATGAATGAATAAATGAGAAGCTGATTTGGTTTCGGGGGGGGGAGGGGGGGGAAAGAGTTGGCCTCAGAGGTTATAATCAGCACACATTTAAGGTTGCACGCAGTGTTGGTAGTGTGAGTATTTCCTCTGCCAGCAGTGAATGAAGTTACACACGTTATTTAGTCCTATAGAGGTCAGGACTTCAGTGTTTGCTGGAGTAGGGACCAATGTCAGTAAGGTCAGCGCAGCCTAGAAGATGCTGATATTTTAAATTAACCTTTGAATAGAAGTATGTATGTATATATATGCAGTTTCCCCCCCATTTTTCTTATTTTTCTAGCTATTTATCATGTTTTTATATTACATGAAAGTCCTGAAATGTTCATATACATCAAATTTATTCGCTGTATATTAATTTCTGCAGTAGCATATTTCTCTCAAAGATATTATTTTAGAAGGATGTATCATAAATAAGACCATTTCTTTTATAGTGTGAATTGTCTGTGTGTTCCCTTGGCTTCTAATTTTCATGCTCTGCAGTGCTTAGCGTTTGGGTATTCATTCAGCTGCAATACTCCTTTATACATATACATAGCAGACCTCTCTAAATTGAACAGTAATGTCTCCAGAAGATTGCCTGCGGCTTCTAGGTTGCTTTATTATTTCAGAAGGATACTTTTGTGCCTTTGTAAGATAAGAAACATGATGGATTTCTACCAAAACCTACAGGTCATGTTTTTTAAAAGGAGGTATATTTCAACATTCCTTCCTTAATTTACTAAGGATATGCCTGAGTAACGTTGAAGCGGCAGATCTTATGGGTCTGGTTTTCGTTCTGCAGTGTATCGTCTTGGGTAGACGGTTTGCAAGCTAGACTTGCCTTTCAGCATCTCACTCCCCCAATCTGTCCCTTAGTCCCAGGCTCAGGGCGTGCTCAGACGGTTGGTCTGGCCTCTGCAGGGCAACTGATTTTTAAGGAAAGCCAGACCTGCCTTAGCTTGCAGCTCGAAATCTAACAGTCACCTTGTGCAACAGGGGAATTGTCAGTACCTTTGCCTGCTTCTAGGAAAAGGTGAAGCTAAATCTAGACATAAAGTTGATCATCAGTGAGGTGCAAAATGACATAGAGTATCATGGGTTCTTCCGCATGCAAGAGTAAGTTACAGTTTCTCAATCAGTGTTTAAATCTTCTAGGTAGGGGGAAAGTCTTAAAAAAGCAGTGGTTGTAAGGTTGGAGAACCACAGCTGTAACAGAAAGCAAAATCCTCCTTTCCTATCACCATACACTGTGACCTTCAAGAGCGATTATTTCCAGTCTATCTTTTGAAGCCCGTGCACAAATCAATGATATGATTATTTTTGCACATATGTACTCATTTCATTCTGACTGAGCAGATCATGAGTGATTTTCACTTTGATTCCGGATCATCAATCTGAAAAGGTTACAAAACACTGTACTAGGAAAAGGAACCCTTTTCTGAAGCCAAAAACTGCATTAATTTAAAAGCGATTTCCACGCAGAAGGAACACCGACTTCTCCTAGAGCGTACATTTGCATAAATCTTAGATAAATTCTGGCGACAGTCGCCTCAACGATGTATGAAAATCCTGAGCTCTTACCTTGTGCAGAGCTACAAGTGATATTAGTGGAAATATTTTGTAGAAAAAGAGCAAGGACTTTCACAGCAAAGAACTTCAAGCAGAATGATTTATACTTCTGTACCTGCTGATTATTTTCCATCAGCTTTCATCACAGTTTTAGTCACTGGAATCGTCACACACCTTATAAAATATTAAAGCCAACATTTGTCTGTAATAATATGTGACAAAGAAATAGCTTTGAATATGTGGTTGGAAATCCTTTTCTGTATTGCTGACTGACTGTCCATGAAAATGAATAGCGTGATGGCAGCAACTGTGTTAATAGCAATTAGCTTGTGCAGCTGAATGTTAAGCAAGCGCTTCAGCGCTTGTCTCTGAAAAGTATTTCTGAAAAATCTTGGCAGCGTATTGTTCCAGTTACTTGAAAACTTGATTTCCAGGTGCATCAAAAGGCAGCATTTCCTCCATAGTGCAGTTCCCACCCCAGTGCTGCTTTTACAGGTTTTAACCCCATACAATATAAGTGAAACTTGAGTCAGTGGGTTCTTTTCCCATAGCTTATTTTATTAAACCATGGAAATAATTTCTCTTTCAGCGTATGTGGAGACAGTAGCCTCTTGGAGGTTTTATTTTCTGTTGAATTTTCATTATGCCATTACATTTTTTGCTTGTCAAGTATGTCATGACAGTGTCCTTTTTTAAGAACTGAATATCTGTGTTTGCGAATCGGACTTCATTCTGAAAAGAAACTTCCTAAAGTGCTTCTCAGGTAACATGAAATAGTTACAGCGTTGAGATAATTCCATCTCAACAGTCTTTGTGCTTTAACACACATGGTCTTTGGGCTCTAGTGATGGAACCACATTCCTGGTGTAGATTATTGTAAATTATGGATTTCGTGAACTGAAATAAGGCTGTAAGGTAAGGTCAGGAGTGGCACCATGGAGGTTTTATTTTTGCCTTTTCCTCAGTAATCTTCAGTTCATTATATTGGTACTGAAGAAAATTAATTCCCTTACTGATGAAGAACATGTGGGTGTTTTCTTTTTGCCTTTGTTTGTATTTCCTGTATATAAACTACTTCAAAAATAATTTTGTGCTAGACATAGTGTTTTTCAGTTTTCTGGCAATGGTGAAGCATTGGATTAAGTGATTGTTGAACCACTTCAATATTTGCCTTGTATCACAGAAACAGCACAGAGGAGCTGGAGGATATTCCTGAAGCTAAGACAAAATATTCTACATTTTTTGGTCTATGCTAGCACGCTAGACACTTTACGATCAAGAAAAGTCCATGCAGTTAAAATTCTGGCCTTTTCTTCTGTTAGCTAAACCTGATTCTTGATGCCATAAGCTTTATGTGTGTGTTATGTTTTCTAGCTAGCCAGCTGCTAAGAGTTTAAAGCCAGCTTGGGAGAAGGTTTATTGGAAATATTTATTTCATGTTATAAAAATGCTCATAGAAAAGAACATGTTATGACTGGCTTTGCCATGAGAAATTCTTTGGAGGCTTTAATATGTAATTTAGGAATTCTGCTTGATACCAGAGGTTTTCTGCCTGTAAAAGTTGGGTCTGAGTGCACTCTGTTTTAAATATGGAGCTTGTTTGTACTCTGTGTTACTGAATGTCGTCATAATGATCTAAAACCTCAAGAAGGAAATATAAGAAATTCTTGCTTTAGACACAAAATTAACAGTCAAAGGCTGCTAAACGTCAACAACCACAGATTTAATTGTAGCACCAACAGACCAAGGGATACTGCCGAGAGCAAACTCAGCTTTCAAGTCTGAACTCCAGGGGTTTGGTAAAAAAGCAACAGATTCACTGACTGATGGATTATTTCAGGTAGCAAAGGGGCCAAATTCCACTTAACAAAGGAGAAGCCAGAGTTGTGGAATAGAAGTGAGGTTTTAGATGGTGGGACTTGCACAAGAGCAGAACTGAACTACCACCAAAGGGTAGTCAAGAGCAGCAAGGAATGAAAGAAGGGAGGTGTCTTTCTGTTTGATTTTTATAGCACAGTGTAAGCTGTTTTTCTTGTGCTGGATCATGACTTATGTCACAATAAGACAAATGTGATTTATATGCAGAATCTTTATAAATCTTATTGGTCTATTTGTGGTCAATGTCTTTAACTTTGAAAAGGTGAACTCAGATTACCCATAACCTGAGGAGAAACAAACATGTTCGTGGTCCCCCAAAACATCATAGATGAGCTTCAAGTTCTCATTCTGTGAGGTGACAGTAGAGAGACCATGGAAGGAGATTAAACACACCCATTTCCTCTTACTGGGGAAACTAAATACAGCAGCAGCATCTAGCAGAAAAGGTCAGCTGTGGATGTGACAGAAGATGTAACAGAAGAGGGACCAAATCCAACTTCATCATTGGAATTCTTGTTTTATTCCATTGATGTAGCTTTTTTCCAGCCTCATAGCCTCTGAAGGATGGCGAGATTAACACCTACAGTGAATTTGCTCCCATTTTAGCATTTTAATATTTCTTGGACTCTGCTAAACTACATAGTACCTTTCTGCCATAATCACTTCACAGTAGCTGGCTCAGGATTTGATGTATCTGAATGACTAGGCATCCTAAACTGAAATGATTAATTTGTTTGACATTAGAAGGTTAAGGAAATTTTGCACTAATTTCTTTTACAAGACAGGTGAGGTTGAAAACTTTGTGCCTGAATTTGTGCTCTATCCCTCACATATTTTAGAAAGAGCAGCCTCTGAATATAAAGACATATAAAGACTTGTGCAAGATCTTGCTTACTTCATAATAAATTTTAACTAGACAGTGACAAATCAATCATTCCATCTCACAGGGGAAAGCAAGAGGCAATTTGTTACTGTCTCCAAGAAAGATGGGGGTAACAGGCAGAAGAGTTGGAGGAGGATCCAAAGTGGAACATTGACAGAAGCAGAAACAAAATACAGCCCGAGCAGACTGCGTAGTCGGCCACTCTCCCCGCTGACTGGTTGCAAGGTCTTGCCATAAAACTACACTTACTACCTGGGTCTAAATAACTCGCATTCTGTAGCAAACCTAAGTTATCCTTGCAACTGAAAATGAGATTACCCATTAACGTCTGATGTGTTATTTTCAGTTGAGTCTTCAGAAACAACAAACTCTAGAGATACAAATTCAATACTTATAATTAAAAAGAGATAGTAATGTTCCATAGTGTATTTTGGGACACTGCTACAGATCCATTATTAAAAAATATGTTATTGTAGCTAAAGAAAAAAGAAAATATTAGAGTCACGCTCTATGCCTTTCAGTTTATCTTTTTTTGTCAAAGGGTATTTTCTGCAGAAAAAAACCTTGTGCCAGATAATTAAGTGGTTACAACTGAGAATTAAAAAAAACCCAAAACGAATCAACATTTGGATGACTTTTAAGGTTTAAAAGATGTGGTAGTAAACAGTGTAATTAAACACTGCAGTTTATTTCTGAAAGAAAGGTAGGAATCCCAAATAAGGATTTTTTATGGTTTTATAGCCTGGCTTATTAACAAGGATTATTTTAGATAATTTTTTTTAATATACTAAAAGCACAGTGTCATGTTTTAAGCTGTTGCAAATCGACTGCGATCAGCTCCCACAATGCTGTGCCATTCAATAGGCAGCAATGGGACCCCAGTAATCGAAGGCTCTGAGGCAGAACCAAACACATATATAGGTAGTTTTAAACACCTAAAGTTGCATACACTCTGGTCAGGATGTTTATCCGTGTTTTGTAGCAATTGGTTGGTTACTAAATTCTATATTTCAAATAATGTCTAGTATGTTTTAGTTGAGTTGATAGAGACCTCTTTAATAAGCTGTATGATCTAAAAGCAGATCAAATGTACAGTGAAGCCAAAAGAAATTTTTGAAGTGAAAGTGACACCATTTAGCGGAAGCAACACTTCAATGTAATTTGAAGACATGAATGATAATTGTTTTCACACTAAAATGTGGGAACACAGCAGGGCAATTCCAAGAAGTGCCAGGTTCTTCCTCCCTTACTGGCTTAGAAAGAGATAAATGCATTGTAAATATTCACGGCTTTGATGTTCTCTTCAACTCACCAATTCCTTACAGAACATTTTTCACTCTGTGGTAAACATCTCTCCTGTCTCATCCTGAATTTAGAGCCCTAAATCCTCGCACCATTCTTCTTTCTGTTTCCTTGCAGCATAATGTATCATATTCTATCTACTGTTAATATATGCACAGTGGAGGATTTTGTTTCTTGTTTGAACAGATAATACATTGATTAATAAATGCTGCATAATTTATTGAACAAGTAATTGCTCATACAGTGATAAGTTAAGCTTCCTAGCAGTACTGAACTTTTGGCAAGCTTCTTTCTGGCCATAATTTCTAGTGGAATAACATTGATACAGCATCTCTCCTCAGGGGAAGTGACTATAATTAATTCTAATTTTAATAAGGTGATCTGAAATTTTACGTTGAGGTTCATTTTCAAAGAAAAGGTCAGACTTTTTGAAAAGAAAACTTCTTATGGAAATGTAGGGATTCAGATGACAATGTGCTTACTAAGGTTTCGTAAAATGAATATACTCAGAGCTGATTGACAAGCTTGCTTTCGGAAGAAGTGAGATGCTGTGAGAAGATGTGAGGGACCCTTCAGTCCCTACTCCACTTAATGCAGAAGAGGGACACTGAAGCTGAGAGTCCATTTTCCAGATGAGTTCCCTGGTCTGGACTATAGGGTAATGTAGAACAGGTTCCAGTGGCCTTTGTAATCATTGTTTCTTTGAGACAGTCAATGTTTTTTATCCATAATGGTGCAAGAGACATAGATAAACACATTAACCAAAAATGGAAGCAAAATTAAGTCACTCCTTATTGTTCTGTTTACAAGGAATAAAAATGAAAGAAAGGAAGAGCATGGAAACAACAACTCTGTTCGATTATTCCATTTTCATAGCTTCAATTTGTTTAGTATTTCCTATGATAGACATTTTTCCAGTTTAAGAAATGTTAATGTGGATAATCAGCTCTAAAGCATGGCCTCTTGGTATATATCCCAACATGTTGAAGACATATGTATAGAAAGATCATATTTTGGAGAGACCATGCACTGGATTACAAAGTGTAAAGTCATTATTTACAATTTTACTGAATATTATTTGGAACAATAAAAGGAGAAGCTTACTATGCTGGTTGCCAGTAGGTTTGTGGATGAAGTTTATGATGCTGATGTCAACCTGTCTGGTTTGGATTCTCTTTGCTGACAGACAGCTTCCTTTTGAGTGTGACACCGAATCCACTGAGCACACTGAGGTGCTTGAATTGACAGCCCTGGCCAAAGCAATGGGGCTGCTGGCTCCTGGACAGCTGTCACACTAGCCTTGCTCTGTCCTACCTTCATCAGCTCCCAAGGGTTAATTTCAAACTGAGTCTGAAGCCAGTGGCTTCCTCCAATGAGTGACTAATCCAAGTCGGGCCACTTAATGTGTGATTTTTGTCTTTTCAGTGTATATGAAAAACAAAAAGACAAAATAATCCTCTGTTCTTCACCGTGTTTTGTTTACGCTCAAGTCAATTTGTGTCTCTTACCATTTTACCACACTGAATAGTGAAACAGCCTTGATCCTCGAAACACATCTGGATGTTTACATTAAGTAACAAAGGCGAGCTGAAGGGCTGCTGTCTGAGTGCAGATCAAAGCTTCACAGAGTGGGTTGTTTTTCAGTTTTGGTTGTTTTGTTGTTTGGGGGTTTTTTATGAGGAAAAAAAAAGTGTTAATGCAAAGCAAGTTATTTTTTAATTAAGCTTATAGCAGGAATTAAACATAATCCTGAAACAGAACATCTCAATTTCTTAGGTCAGCTTGATATCCACATCCATTCTGTCCTTTATCTCTCTCTTAAACTGATGCCCAAAAGAAGGCTGACTAAACTTATCTACGATTTATTTCCTTCTCTTCCCTCTGTGCTTTCCTGTTTGTCTTATTTCTACCTAGCAGACTTCATAAAAGTCTAAATCAAATAACTGAGTGTTAGCACATATGATTGTTTTGTTTGCTTTTTTTTTTTCCTAGATAAGTATACTAAAGGCATAAGATAGCTGGATGGGCGGACAGAGAGAAACTTTTGAGAGCAGACTTGCAACAAGAGTCGTAACAAATTAAGACCAATATATAGTTCCTATTTCTTGTACAGAAAAGTATTAAATGTTTTGAAAAGTCCTTCAAATCCTCTGCTTCCACAGCCTCTTCTCCCTAAATGTCCATGAACTGCACTCATAACAACGCCACAAGTGTCATACGCTAGTAAGTGTGATGCTTGACAGAATTGCCCTGGAGGTTCAATTACTTGGGGGTGTGATGATGAATGAAAACTGCCGCAGCTCTCAGGAGATCTGCAACAGTCTGGCAATTGTTTGATCAACTGTGGCATCCCTATTAAAGCTCTGGTGAGACTGGAGCCCTCCAGTAGTTACAGAATACAGGCATGTCAGAGCGTTGGCTGTTCCCAAAGCACAGTAACGCTGTGAACATGGAAAAAAGCTCGCTTGCAGAATTGCAGTTGCTATGCTCTGTGTCTGGAATGCATATAACCCTAAGATAAATATTTCGGTAGCTGAGGATGAGCAAACTACCTATTGACACCTTTACTGGGAGAAGGTGAAATATTCTATTCTTGGAGAAAATCCACAACTGAGAGGTTATGAAAAAAGCCCCAGTGAACAAAGGAAGACAGAGGAAGGAAGCTCCGTGGGAGCAGCAAAGATATTGCTGATGCAGGATTATTTAGAAGCTAGGCTTGTGAGTTAGTCCAAGGATTATTATCACAAGACACTGGTGCGTTCTACTGTTGACCTACTGGGCCGTGAGGACAATGACAGCAATCCTCTGCAGGATCTCAGGAGACATTCTGAAGTACATGGTTGTCAGGCCTTGGATCAAGAACAGCATATGCAATTTTACACATAAAATTCAACAGTGAAATTGCTGGTTAGTGTCAACCAGCAACCTAAGGAAGGCTAATACATTATTTGTTTGGTTGTTTGCTCAGCTGGGCAATTGAGCACATGCTTTGCCTTAAGCGGTCAAGTTTAAGTATTTCATTATATTTCAGTAATAATCAGCTTAAGCCTGTGCTGACATTTTTTTTGTTGCAATGGATATATTTATTTGACAGCTATGGAAGAAGAAAGGTTATTTGTTTCATAGATCAATAGGACCGCCTCACCTACCATTGAATTCCTGTTGAAAAGTAAGTATTGCTAGGCTCATAATTGTCAAGTGAGCCTTAATTGTCAAGAATGTAAAACTGACTATTGCAGTGAAGCACAGTGCGATGGGATGGAAAAATCAGGGGTTTCAGGGCTATACGTTGGGAATTTCAAGGGTACATGTGTGCTTCTCTGCTGTGCTGTATTTGTGTAATCAAGTTAGCAAACATATAGAGCTGAAATAAAGAATGGCTTAAAATGACAAAAATCCAAGATATCTGAAATGGGACCTATTTATGAAATGCATTCTGTATGCAAACCCGTATTTTAAAAGCCTGCTTTCCATGAGAACAGTGCTGCTGTTATTAACTGACAGTCAGGATGCTTGCGTCTATGTTATCAAACTAGCTCATTTTCTATATCCAGATATCCCATGATACCTCCGGCAGTTAACTCATCCAACGTAAACACAGAGATCAAAGTTTAATTTGCTGTTGAACAAAGTCTCTTTACAGGTGTGTTTGCTGTTACAAAAACAGCCCAAGCCTGTTTTTCTTGCAAGAGACATTCAGACAAAAGCATATATGTATTCAAAACGAGCATCTTTGTAATCAATTTTGAGCTTAATATATTTTATGTAATTTAGTTACTCTTTAATGTAGGACCTCTTTGGTGAGAAGTATTAACAGTTAATGACCTGCAAACCTCTTCTATGTAACTGTAAATTCTAAAAGCATTTTACAATTAATTGAATTCATTATGTCTTGAAACCTGGCATTCTGGGAATATCCTAGCAATTGATAATAAGTCTGCTTTCCATACATAGACCAAATTCTTCTGTTCCTATAGCCGTGTCCATAATTTTCACTGTGAATCAGTGAACTTACTATATGTGTAAGTGGTCATAAGATAAATAGCCTTAGATTTAATAGTTTTGGTAGAAAACTATGTATTCTCATTTTAGATAAAAAACACATCACAGCTTTAACTATTAGATCACTTGAACATTTAAGCAAATATTTACTATTTCCAGTAAAACAATAGTGAAATATCGGGGCAAAAATATTTTCAGCAGTCATCCTACCACTTGCTCACAAGTGCTATTTGTTATTAGCTTAGATTTTTAGCAAGGTTTTTATTTATTTTTTGTTCAATCCAAGGAAGAAATCAGGGGAAACATGTGCGCTCCAAGGGGAACAGCTCAGGATGATAACTTCTGTAATGTTAGTTGTGGCTGAAGATTTTTGATTTCTTTTCCATTTTGCATACATTTTCATACACCTGTCCAGCATAGAATCGGTGAGGTTGGAAGGGACCTTTGAAATCATCAAGTCCAACCATTAACCTGCCCTGACAAAAACCACCTCTAAACCATGTCCC
>VXBO01005001.1:10259-42840 GCA_013400135.1 Rhinoptilus africanus
TTCCTGATACAGGCCAGGATGCTGTTGGCCTTCTTGGCCACCTGGGCACACTGCTGGCTCATATTCAGCCGGCTGGCCACCAACACCAGGATGTTGTCCTCCTCATCCCTTTAGTCACATAAAGCAGTTCCCAAAGGGTGGAAGGATGGGCTGTCTCTCATGTAAGACATAGATGCTCTTTTTAAAAAAAAAATTTTAAAATAAACTCCAAGTCCCAACCTGTAGAATTCCTAGGAGCAAGGCTGAGGATTAATCTCTACAAACATTCATAAACTTAATCCAAAACTTGTTTCCAAAAATTAGTGTATCTGTCGATTACTCAGCTGCCGCACAATTCACTAGTGACAAAAGTAAGAAATAAATGTACCAACTTGCTTTAAAGTGCAAAATATGTTAATTGACCCTTAAATGAACCTTAAAAATATAATTAAAAGTGTATTTTGTTCTGGATGTCTGGGGTAAAGATAAGGACTGGAAGAACATGCAAACCATGAGCACCGCTCCTAATAAGTCCTGGTGGGTTATATATCTCAGCCACGTACTGACGAGTAATACCATCTCTCCTCCAGCCTGTACACCCTTCATCTCTCACTGCTGTAGGCTATTCATCATTTAGCAGATACACTTACCGTCCTTCTTTCTCCCCCAAGCATATTACCTGGCTCTTCTCTCTTTGTTATTGTCTTTTCTCATTCCTCAGCAACTTCAGACTTCCTCAGACTCACCTTCAAACCTCGTATATCAAGCCTGCCTACGGCTTGGCTCACACTTGGCCCTGCTGTGACTTGTTTATTTTGATTTAATTAAAATGCACCCATCCAGAACTCTGGGCGCATTACTGACTGCCCGCCTTGCAGAACCTTTAATTTCTGCAGTATTTTCACATTGCTTTCTCTCTATGCCTGGAACAATCTCCTTCTTCAATTATAACAGGCAACCTAAAATTTCTCCTTCAAAACCACCTTTTGAATCCTTGCTAGGACTTAACTACCAAAATCCTATTTTTACCTTCTTTAACCAGGCAGAAATTTAATTTATTTCAGTCACTGAAGAAATAAACTACTGCCATTAGGAAGGTTTATGCCCAGCTCAACCTCTAAGTCATTGTTTATCTGTGGATTTTTTTTTTCCGGGTAGTGTTAAAATTTTTATGTTAGTGTCAGGAGAGTAGCTTCATCATGTGAACACTAATTCCTGTGCTGTGGCTAAACAAAACAAACCTTTGGTATCTAAGTACCTTTCTGATGGGAAGATTTAGCGGATGGAAAAGTCTGTCTTCCTAAGTAAGGCAGTGGTTAAACATGTTCACCGATTTAAAAAAAAAAAAAAGAAAAAAGTTATGACTTTCTCACATACAGAGCCTCGGCTGTATTCTTAAGTGCCAAGATCAATAGCACTCTCTAAAAAATTAATAATTCAAGCAATTAGGAAGCTGAATAAATAGAGTTTATTAACCTTTTGGATGTCGGTTTTGTTTTTTTTTTTCAAGGAAGGGGGTGTCCTTAGCCCTCTTTTCTTTCTCTCTTTCCTTTCTCTCTCCATTTCCAGTGCAGTCCTCCAGAGCTCTTTCTCATCCTTTCTTCCCACTCCATCCCGGTACTACTCCTTCTCTCTGCATATTGCTTGTTTGGTGTTTTGCTTTTTTTGTACCCGAGAGCCATGATATAACATCTTGCACCTCACCCACCACTACAGGCAACAAAGAGAAATAACCGGGCTTCAACTCTGCTCATATGACATTTTTTTAAAGACCTCTATGAGGTGAGATGAATCTTCACTGTAAAAGCAATGACAGAAGCAGACATCAAAGAAAACTGCAGATATCAGCTCATGGTCAGATAAATCCCACCCTCAGTAATTGCTCCAATTTTCTTTGCAATGTGCTCTTGGAAGGCCTGGACCGACTGATCCAGCAGTCAGTCAAGACCTGATACTGTCTGGATTGTCCAGTTCTGCCTCTGGAGCCCACAGGGAGACTCCTACTGCCCTCATTTTTGTGCTTAGAAGGAGGAAATGTTTCTTGCTTATACATTGCTGGGTGAAGAGAATCATCGCTGCTACTGGAAGCAGAAGTAGGTGGGTTAGTACTAGAACCTCACCACAGCACTTTGGATTCAATAGCACGCGCATGGGAGGAGAGCAGAGGAAAAGCACAAGTACTGCATTTGCTGCTTTGCTGCCTCGGGTGCACACTTCTTTGCTAGCCTTGTTACAACACCCCTCAGTTTTGCTCTTGAAATACCCACATTGTGGTTGGTGCGCTGCTGTGCTGAAGACTGCAAAGACCCCAGCTTTTCGCAAAAAAAACGGGGAGGAAATGGCAAACCTTGAATTCCTTCAACTGTAGTTGCAGTTGCTTGGAAAAGACATGGAGAGGAAAAATGGGGTTCAGGCCAGCACAACATGCAAGGAACTCAGTGACCGTTGGGACATTCCCAGTTACAAAGCTGTTCTAGAAATGCACGTGTAGAAAGGTTTTTTTGGAGTCAGGCTCAGTGTACATTTCTAAGACTCATATTCCTGCAGAACCATTTTTGTAAATACTTTTTTTGCTTTGCCATTGGGATGTAAAAACATAGTTGTTACGGTATTTAGAACAAGATATTTATCAGAAAGCATTGTACAGGTAACAAAGATCTTGAGAGATCTGAAGTCATTATCTGCAATTTCAAATCAAAAGGGTATTTTGGCTAAATATCTTCATTTCTTTCATTAATCTATATTTTGGGTTAGGTTTCCATTTTTAAAATTTTCTTTTTCCCAATGATGGCTGCAAAAAATAGGTCAATATACCAGTCTAACTGTGAAATATTTATTTTTTTTTCTGTAATCAGGGTATTGTTTTAATGTTTTACTGGTTGTTAGTATACAAAGTATTGTTCTGTCAGCTTCAAATTACAATTCTGTGTTTTTTTAATGGTAATCTCAGTCCCAGGAAATCAAACATTACTAAACTTTACTCTGACTCTAAAGTTGGTTAGAACTGGTATAGTACTCTGCTGAGAAAAGAAAGATGATGCTTTACAAATATACATTTTTATTAATGTTTCTTTTGTCATGGAAGTCTTTTGATTTTGCTTCTAGGATCTCTAATCAGAAATGCTAAAAAGAATTCAGTGGTTTTAATTTTAATTTCTTAATTTAGGAAGACTTTAGTTCATGATCAAAATATTTGGTTATCCTCAGCATGCTTGGTTCAATATTTTTCCAATGGGTTTTATGTTTATTCTTTATGGTTTTGACAGGTTTTTTGTGTTTTTTTTTTAATGTTTTTTAATATATTTTTGAAACCTGTGTGACTGAAGAAGAAATTTTACTTTTCCATAGGTTAGAGTATATTATACACCCCATTCTGGTGATGTATAGCCTATAGAAAGCCAGGTAGTGCGATTATATATGTAGATCAAACAAGGGAGACTTATTATTAGCTGTAAAGGTTGTGGTCTCATGAAAGCTCAAATTTTAATTAATTCTACGGTATTTGGATTCTATCGTTTCTTGTGTTGTAAGTAAGCACAATTTCATTAAAAAATACCTGTCCTTTTTAGTGCACATACTTTCATCTTGAGCTTCTGAAACTTAGGCTTGATTTGTTCTTGACTTGCAAGAAAATAACAACTTTTTTCTCAAATGTTTTCTAATTATTTTGGTATTTAAGTACAATGGCTAATTAAAGAGGTTCTAGAGAAGCTGAAGGAATTTAATTCAGGACCAAAAGATTCTTGTTGCTGAGCTGCACTGTCCATTTCAGTCTCTGACTTGATCCGTTTGTCCCCCAATATGCAATTCTGGCTGCTTCCAACTCCACTACAGCAGTAGATTCTGACACTCAAAAATACAAGAGCAGATTCAGAGTACAAAAAAAGTTTGAATTATTGAAAATGCAGAGTATTTCATACACTTCTATATGTGTTTTCTCTACCAGCTTAAGCTATATTTACCTTCACAAAGGCTTTATCACAGAAACACGGTATTTCATTCTATTAAGTTACTCATGTCCATTATCTTTTCATCCGCAAATTCAGCTGAAAGTTTGACCAAAGTAACAAAGCAAAAATTTATTTACAAGAAGGATAAGTAGGTGCCATTTAAGTCTCTTAAAATCTTAAAAAACCAGATTGGACTAGGTAAATAGAATATGTTGTGAAAGCCTTTCTTTGTATGTAATTTAGAGTTTACATTAATATGTTCCATCATAAATTTAGTTGTTTCTGCCTCTATGAGATCAGTCAAGGTTATTTCACTTCAGTATCTTCTTGCTGGACACAACTCAGTGGCAGTGTTTACACTGATGTGCCTTTGAACATGGATAAGAGTCAAAGTCTACTAGGCTTGGATTAGTTGTATCTGTTGGTCTAGATGAGTTTCTCTGTTAACGAATAACCCTTATTGCACTAGCAGTGCTAGTGCTAGTGACAGCCCTCTCGCTCTACAGCCTGCACACACGATTGAGTTACTTTACTGCGTACTGTCATGAAGATCTTTTATGTTTTTCAGTCTACCTGAGTAGTCTAGAAAATATATTTGTGCCAAAGTGCATTCAAGATCATAATCCTTTCTTTTTCTCACAAATCTCAACGTAATGTCCAGCCTAGTGTGAGACTGTGGCAATTAAACTCTATACTGAAAGCTATGTGCTTCCTGGATCATCGGATATGCTAATTACCTTTTACTCAGACTGTCACCTTTATTTATGTTGTAGTAAGCAATGGAATAGTTTCATGAACTTGGCAAAATCAGTAGTTATGAAGGTATTTTAATTGTATTTGGTATTCTTTTACATAAAGCATAAAAATCTGGTGCATTTTTTTGCTCTGTACTCTGGCTAAATGAAACCAAACGTCTTAATCTAAGTAGGTCTGTTGAGTCTTCTGTTCATTTAATAAAGTGTATTTGCGATGTATGATGTTTCTTCTGTTGCAGTTGGTTTTACATGTCCTTTTACCTTTCTCTAAATTGGAACAAACTGTTCAAAGCTTGTCTTGGATAAACAGATCTTTTTTGTGTAATTCAATAACTGCTGATAGATGGTTCCTATTGCACAAGCTTGGATGTTATCAATACCTTTTCCCCTCTCTGCCATGGTACGAGAGTACTAATTCAGTGTCATGAGAAAATAGAGTACCAGTTGGATTGTAATAGTTTTCTCATTTACAAGAGCGGTGTTCAGGTTCTTCTTTAATTTTATATTCAATTTTATTTTTAATTTTTATTTAGCTATTAGATTTAATCAGGTAAAACAGGCAATGGAATAAATATTTGTGAACATCCACTTCCAATGTAACCAAATTCTTGTTTGTATTTTGTCTGACAGTGGCATAATGACAAATGGGACCTCCCTGTCTTACCTTTTTATAAAGTAGGGAGTTAGGCTTTTTGCAAAATTAATACAGGAAACCCACGGGGAGATGTGGAAGCTGTCATGTAAAGCAAGAAGCAACACCTGTCTGACCTCTCTATGGGAATAAGCCAATGTTTTATAAACCATGGAAATATTAGGTCAAACAGAAAGTAACACTATTGCATTTTTCCTAAAAGACTTTGCCATTTCATGATAAAGAATCAAGTTTCCAAGTGAAAAATGCTATTTATTGTAGGTGACATTTTGACATTTTATCACATATTCATGTGGGAAATTAATTGTTTCTGTAGAAGTTTCTGGTGATGTAAAAACAATACCCAGATGGATGGCGCTTTTGGTTCTCTGTTGGGTTGCCAAAGAGTCAACTCCCTAAAATTGCCTAACAAAATCTGTTCTCAAATTCTGAGTGAGCTCGCCAAGGATACGGATAACAGAAAGGGGAAAAGAGGAACTTTTCTTCTGAGCAAACTAAACTGAGCCTTTTGGTAGGAGGGGGTAAAAAAAAGGCAGTAGAGATGCATGTGATGATGTTCTGATTCCCAGTTTGTCTACTTCAAAAAATCACAAAGCTCTTCTATTTTTTTCACTCCATCACAGTAACAGCTTAACTCTGTTCACAGAATCATAGGGTTGGAAGGGACCTCTGGAGATCATCTAGTCCAACCCCCTGCCAGAGCAGGGCCACCTTAGAGCAGGTTACACAGGAACGCGTCCAGGCGGGGTTTGAATGTCTCCAGAGACGGAGACTCCACCACCTCCCTGGGCAGCCTGTTCCAGTGCTCTGCCACCCTCAGGTGCTCTACACTTGTTCTGCCTCTGAAGGCTATAGGTGTTCTTCAGCCCTGAGAGTTGTGCAGATTGTTTATCTGTTCAAACACAGGGCTAGGACTGCGGTAACAATGCAAATTTTGAACCAGGGGAAAACTCTTTATGTAAGCACCTCCCTAAGAGTAGCAACACATCTTCAGAAGGGCGTAATTTAAAAATTAAATCCCACTTTGTTTGTATTAAAAGAAATGTCTCTGGTGATTTCCCTGGGAGCAATGATGACCTTTTGGTTGTAGCTGCACTAAATCCACTTCTACATAAATTTGAGTACTTTTGAGTACTTTTCAGGTTTTATATCTGTTGATGATCTTTTAGAGGGTTTTTTCTTTCAGTTTCCTGTTGCATCACGTATTTCCCAGTATGCCCTGTTTTGTTTAAGCTTCATTGTTCTCTGGTAAATGAAACTATATTTATTCTTGCAGAAATGTTACATATGTAATGAAACTCATGGGAGTCCCAGTTTTTTAGCTTGAGATAGTTGTTCTGAGTCTGCTTCTGGTTTTCCCCTGTTACGGTATATTGTATGCTTATGTGAAACAATTTTAAAGCCTGATTCTTGTGCTGGATATCCACATAATAGTTAAGAGTATTTAGTATCATGCTGAAGGTCTCCGCTTGTCCAGACTGTCTGGACATCAAAGCAGAACTTATTATTGAGAAGTGGTGTGGAAGCATATGGGGCAGGCTGATTCAACTTTGTAACATAACTTGTTTGTGATAAAGTTGTTGTCCCAATTATCTCAGGAACCAAGGTAACGTCAAAGATGAAATCCGCAACCTCTTCATAGTTTAATATGATGAGTTTCACAGTTCATTCAATGTTGTTGGTGTCATGCTTCCTCCAATATCAGCCTTTTCAGCAGAAGTTTTCAATGACAAAGTTACCATTATATTCCTCCCACTCATTAATTGTCCAATTTAAATAGATATTGTTGCTTGAACATTTGAAAATGTGCAGCTACTACCCTGGCATCTCCAGGTATAATGGATTCATCCCAATGATTCAAATAAATTAAAAGCTTGAGGTGGTTTCATCAGTAGTTATTAGTTTAGAAATCTCTGATATTAAAAGTGGCATATATTACTTGCTCATACTTGATTCATCTGTAGTAGTCAATATCAAATGGCAGATTCAAATATCGTAGAATCATAGAATCCCAGGTTGGAGAATACTCAGGGATCACCTGGTCCAACTTTTCTTGGCAAAAATAGGATAGCCCAGCACCCTGTCCAGCTGAACCTTAGAAGTGTCCAGTGATGGGGAATCCACCACTTCCGTGGATGACATCCAAATAGATGACATCAAGAAGAAAAGTCAAGTAATTTAATCCAGTCTCTCAGCTCTGGCAGGATCAACTACAGCTAAACCAGCTGGAGCAGTGATATATCTGTACTTGAAAATTTCCAAATAAATGATTCAGAAATATTCCTAATTTATTTCACCCTAACAATTGTAAAGTTTCTGGCTATGCAGATTTGATAGTATGTTTTGCAAATTACCTTGGTTTCTTCTCTACCCTACAGCGGCCCCTGAGCAAAGCAAATCACCCTTTTGTTTGTAAGACATTTGTGCATGTTGGAAGAATATGACCGTGTCACTACTCAGTCTTCTCATCTTTAAACTAAACAAATTCTATTGCTTGAACCTTTGCTTGCAGTTATATTTTCTACCCTTTTTCTAATCCCTTTTACTGTTCCCTGCAATTTTCTTCATTTTATCTCCATCTTCCTTAAAGTGGTATTGTGAGAAGAGGACACTGCGTTACTTGGAGCTCACTGGTGCTGAATTGGGCACAATTATTGCATCTTTATCTGTTCAGCTGCCGCTTACCCTTTTACTCTGTGTGTTATGACTGCGTGTTTGATTGCTGTTTTCCGGTACAACACTTTGCACTTGCCTCTACTGAATCCAAGCCAGCTGCTGAAATTTCAACCCCTAGTCTAAAAATACTTTTTATTCCAGCCTCCAATGTGCTTAGAACCCCTCTGCATTTAGTCTAACTACCAAATTTGGTCTTATCTTTACCATTACTAGTGGAACTGATGAAAATGCTTGGCAGATCTCAGCCCTTAGAGTCCTTGATCTAGTCCCACTTGAAATCCGTTTCCAGTTTGACAGCAAATCATTGATAATTGTTCACTGAGAGCAATTTCTCAACTAATTGTCCACCCACCTGATGGTGATTACATCTCCTGCTTTAGCTTATTTATGAGAATATTATATGAAATAGTGGCAGAAGCTTTAATTAAAAGTCAGGATATATCATATCTACAACTTCCTCTCTTTCCAGTTAGCTTGTCAAAGAAGGAAAGTTGAGTGGCTTGACATGATTTCTTTTTGACACATGCATATTGGTTGTTTTACTCTCTTCTCGGAACTCACAAATGTAATGTTTAATACTTAACTTTAAAATTATTAATTTGACTACATGGTTCTCTGTTAGCCCCGAGAAGTTTTTGTTGGTTTTTTAAATTTTTCCTATGGATCACTGATAAAAAATTACTAAGACTCAGAATTCCAAAGGCTAATTTTCTAAAAACTCCAAAGTGAATATTTTCAGTCTCTGCTCCAAGGCTCACATTTGACTGATCTGCATCTTCTTTCAGCATGTTTTCTTCATCTGTGCATTTTAATATCCTTGTTAAATTAATACTGTTAAGTGTGTCTTCAATATTTGTCTTTTGTGTTAAGATTTAGGAAAAAGGCAATGAATGGGTTACCTTTTTTTTTTTATAATCTGTAATTTGGTCTCTGTTCTCTTTTCCATTCTTTGTTTTTCATCATTCAAGTATAGTTATGGAGCCTTTCTGTTGCCTTCTCTTCCTTGTTCTAATAAGAACTTTTTTTTCCTTTTTTTTCCCACACTAGTCTTTTTGATCCCTTTTCATATGAACATAAACTACTCCTTTATCCTCAGTGATATGTGCTCATTATCATATGTCTCTATGATTCCTTTTCTGCTTTCAGATCATTAAAGAGCTCCTGGCTCAGCTAGAAAGATCTCTAACTTTGTTTCCTCTATTTCCTTCTCATACATATAATTTGTCTTTGTGCATTTGATAACAAAAAATATGGTCTTGCTAATGGGAATATTTTCAAACTATATGACACGCAGATTAGTGGAAATGGGGCCTACTGTGTTTCTGTACTTACTAGGTTGTAGTTTTTGAATAAGCTACTAAATATACTACTGTGTTTTTTCAGACTAAGAAAAAGCAAGACAGATTTTGAAGTGTACACACAAAGATGAAAAAAAAAAAGTCTTATGGCATTGATAATAACAGAAACAGCAAAAGATTCATCTTTCAGCAAACCCAGGCACTTAGATTAGGAAGTTTTTAATTGTTTGGGCTTTTCTGTAGCTGTTCACAAGAACAGTCAGCTCTTCTGCGCTTGATGTTTTGGTCAAGACAGTATCAAGAGTGGCATGGACAACTGGATTGCATTTTGCTTTCCCAAAGGTTAAGGCTAAGTCTCAGCAGGAGCTGGAAGATAACTGCCTCTCAAAGAGACAGATGTTGTCAATCACATTATGAGTTACAAGTTTCTGTTATGCAAGATAGCAGCTCTTGGGAATTGCAGAGCCTGGAATGCAGTAGGAACCAGCAGCTGGGAGATGTTGCCTTCATCACTGCCTCTGATGTTGCTGACACTCCTAGTTCTTGGCCCTGTATTAGCCCTACTTCATAGCACTACCTGTCTACCTCTACTGTCGCCAGCATCTCTATCTTAGCTCGCTTGCTGCAAGTTAGATTTTCTTTTCAAGAGACACTTGAGGGGTTTGAAGTCCATTATCCTTGTTTATTTTACTCAACCTTCCAATTAATTCAAATATTAACTATAATAGCTGTTTTCCCAATTAATTTTCTCCCTCTAGGTTCTCAATCAATTCCTCACTATTAATTAAACTTAAGTCTGACATAGCTGCTCGCTGCATCAATACAAGGAAAGCCTTGTTCATCCTCATTTTCTTCTCAGACCCCCTATTATGACACTGAATAAACTGGACTCCCTGGATTCAGAGGTAGTATACTTCTTATGGAGTATAACACTACCTTTTTTTTGCCTAGCCTTACAAAATTAATTGTAGCACTCAGTTCAATATTGCAATTCTGTGATTTGTTTCACAAAGAAGTAGTGAAAACAATCTTTCTGTAACTTTGGTTGTTTAGTAGGACAGATAAAACGTTCTGTCTCAAGAGAAAATGATTTCACAAAGGATTCCAGAGTAAAAGTATGTATACCAGGATCTAGTAGAGCTTTAAAATACAAGCAGCAGCTTGTTTGAGTCAAGAAATAATTTGAAAGCTACAGAGTGTAGGCACCAGTTATTTTTCAGTGAGACAAACCAGTTTCTTCTCTATAGGAAAATATTATCATTCAGCAGCAGGCACCAATACGCTTGATGTGAGAATTTTGGCCAGATAGTGTTATATGGACTTCCAAAGCTTTATATAGTATCTCCCCATTTATCATGATGCTGTTTGCAAGTGCACTAAACTCAGAAACCATCGCTACAGTATTTTGTGTGAATTTACTGTTATTCTTTCATACTCTTTTTTGAGAGCTGATCCGGAAGAAGCATGATTATCCCTACACTGATTGTCTAGTTTTGTTACGTCCAGTCTACTCTTGTTTCCACAAGTGACAACGTTTCCACTGGATGTGAAAGGCAACACACATATGTTTCTTCATAAGAAATTCCAAGTAGGTTTTGATTTTGCAAGCCTTAATCCTTCACATACTCATTTACATAGATTATGAACCTCTTTGATCTGCTCATGTTTATTTTTTATATATATACATATATATATGCACACACATATATATATGTGTGTGTGTGTGTATATATATTTATATATATGCGTGTATATATAAAAACACATACACACTAGTTGACATGTGACCTTACCAAAGAAAAGAAAGATGTGTAATGTAATTTTCAAAAGAGGGAATAATGTTAGCGATTTCAATGCTTGAAGAAGGAAAAGTGCTCTAACCATTAGGGGAAAAACACCGGGAAAACCCCAAACTCTGTGAAAATTGCCTGCAACTTGCAGTTGCTAGGTGTTGCCTTTTTACCATCCTTTCTACAAAGGGTCACAAACACAGTGTTTCCTCTTTTCTGAGACCTGACCTGAGGAGGTGGGGTCTGCTGTGGAGGAACGCTGAGACTCCTCAGCTGGGACACAGGGCGCTAGGAAGGCTGCTTTGAGTACCAGATGGAATACAAAACCCAAAATTACCCGAAAGATTGGCTCCTTGGCAGTTCAGAATGGGCATTCAACGTTAGTTGAAACTTATGAGTTTTTTTTCAGTATTCCTCAGTTCTTCATGCATAAAATGGGGCAGAAAGAGAAGAAATCAGTTTGAGAAACGCTTTTACACTCTGGAGTTGAGTAATCCGTAAGACTAATAATAACTACAGATATTGTTTGACTCTTCATTGAGACAACAGAATATGGGATAGATGCATGTTAAGTGAGCACCCACCATCTTGAGTTCTGAGCAAAGCCAGAAGCCTGTGGAAAATAGAATCAGATCATGTAATTAAGGCCAGTAAAGCTGGGGTGGCAAATTGAAGTACCCCAGGAAACTTTAATTCTTGCATTTCCTAGCTATTGAAAGGCTCACTTATGAAAATAATGCTTTTTAATGCATTTTGTGTGTGTGTGGATAATACATATTTGCAGCTGGTTAGTTGTCGTTTGTGATTGAAAGTCTAATTGATTGTCATGTCGCCTACTGCTTTTCAATGGAAGTAGGGTTTTTATTTTTATTTGTTATGTGGAGTGGTATCTTTCAGTACTTTTCCAGAATATCAAGCAGCTTGTCCTAATTTTCACTGTGAGCAATAGATTCTGTCCAAAGGAAAAAAAAACAGCCAGCCAACACAGCTGATATTTCAGTCGGAGCTGCAGGCAGCAGCTGTAGGCTGTGGGCACGTACTTGAGCCTGAACACTCCAATTTGTTAACCTAAGAATACATATAAACTTTCCTCTGAATAAAATGCTGAAGACGGAAAGACATGCCTTCCCTCCTTGCCCTCTCCAGGGAGAGCTGTTGCCAGTGCTTGTGCCAGCTTGGGAAGCTTGGCAATTCGTTGGCAATGTGCAGCTGCCGGGACCACAGGATTGTGTAGAAGAAACTGAGATTCTCCCTACCCCTTCAGTTAGGAGCATAGGCTGTTTTGTTGGCATCTATTTACCCTAAGGGGGAACCGTGCACACCGTAATCAAAAAGAGAGAAAGCTGGGAGAGGAGCACTACAGAAAACCTGCCAAAATGAAACAGCGGGACCGAGAAATGTTCTCATAGCAACCTCCCCATGATAGGTAGTACAGACCTAAACCCAAGGAGGTAGATGTGCCTAAAATAGCGAAGAAACTCTGAACAGAGCAAGTGGGAAAGTACCAAGGGCATGCTTCAGAGAGCACAGTTCCTTGTGTCTCTTGCCTCTGACAGACTGCACATCCCTCTCAGCATAGCCGTGTCTGAAATACGCTGCAGGACTGAAACACAGATCAGAAGTTAGGTCCAGTGAAACCAGCTGCTCTCTCCAACATAACAGTGCAGAAAAGGCATCAATAATTTCTTATGAAACTTTGTGTTAGAAAAACATTTCCTACTGGGCTGTGTGGGAGGGATGAGTAAGAGGCTGCCATGTATGCTCTTTTGCCCCAGAATGGATACATGGTAGTTCTCCGGAATCTCAGCAGTAGACCACTTGCTTTGCAATTCATGAAAATTTGCTATTCTTTATTTAAATAAGCGTTAACATTTATTTATGGTACTTCAGATTTGAAGTGTTGGCATACCTGTGTTTAAATATTTACTAGAATTTTCATATATGTTTTAAGATATTTAAGGTATGTCAAATGGAGAAAGGCTAGAAATTGTGACTTCGGAAGCTGTGAAGAGTATGTACTAAGTTGGAAAAGCATAATTTACCAAAAAACTTCAGTGCAAAGTAGTTTATGTGCTAAGATTATCAGTCTTTTGAAAAATAAAGTGAAGAATTATTGAAAAGGGGACCCACGGAGTTATAATCTCTCTGAAAAGAATTAGCTGTGAAGGTCATATTCCCTGAGGGAATCCCACTTCTCTCTCATGATTGATGGTTTCCCCTTTCAGATATTTTTTGCTTTCTCCTATCTCATCACAGTAGATAATTCCACACTGTCCTCATCATTCCTGATTATTTCCACCTTTGCATTGGCCTCTCTTGATAGGTGAGGTATTAACTCTACCATATACCAAATATGTTGCATCTAGTTTTGTGTTTCTGTTCCCCCAGACCTATCACAAAACTCTTCATCTGTTAGATTCGTCTCATTCTTTCTCCGCCCCTTGTCAGTCCTTTCACAGTTCTGCTTCTGTCTAAATCTTTTTGCCTTTTTGTCCTCCCTCATTTTCCATCAGTACCCCACAAACACTGTCTACCTTGCCCCTTTTGTTGCTTTTGGTTGTTTTTGCTTTCTCACCACAGCCCTGTGACCTCTCCATCTACTAAAATGATTTCTTTCTCAAAGCCATCTACTTTTGGATATCTTTTGCTTTTCCAACTCAGATGTTGAACTGTGTCTGTGAATGTCTGTGAACATAGACATTTTTAGGTCCAGAACCTTTGATGATTTCTTTTTCATGCAGCCTGATGTTGCAGAACCTGGTAGCCCAATGGCTAGTATGGCTGCTATGGCTCTGGATCTGCATCCCCAGGCTCAGCAAGCCTGAGCACCTATTTCTGATAGACATACATACAAATGTGCATATATATACACATGCACATGCGTATATCACTATTCATATGCACGCATATATCCATATATAGATACATAGTTATACATGTATATATACACCCATGCACTACAGATCACCGTGGTAGCTCCCCTTAGACTCTCGGTCCACTTACAAACTGGCCATTGGATCCCAGGTTTCCTCAGTTGCTGGCGCACGGACATAGGAGCCTCAGAGGCCCACAGCCCTGCTCTGGTTGTTGGTATTTAGATCTCTTATCCTATTTGCCACATAGCCCAGCTTAACATTGACTAGCATTCACCCATGTCCCCTCAGAACAGGGGTGCATCCCCACAGAAGTTAGATGAAAACAGGATTAAATGTGGACATGGAATAGATTGTGGTGATCAAGCACAAGGTGCAGTCAGACAGGTGCACTGCACCATCGCCTTTTTCCAGTTGATTGTCCCCTTTTGTACCACCCACCCTCTATGTTCACGCTCCTCTTCGTCCCTCAGCCACCTAGATACCTGCCTTTCTCCACCTTTAGTCCTTCCATTAAATGCCCCATAATAAATTTCACACATTCCCACAATCTTTTTAAAACATCCCCCCAGAAAGTTTTGCACAGCCCCGAAATGTTCTTCCCCCTGCATCCCAGAGTGAGCCTCAAACCCTCGTAGACAGCCACCCGCTTCACCTTGCAAGGTGCTCATGCAAAGGTGTTCCTGTCACTGGGTCACCTTGGGGGGTTTCGCCCTGGTGCCATGGCCCAACCACTCCCCTTGGTGGTCCTAGGGAGCAGCCGATGCCGTGAGCCACTGATCACTTACTTGGGTTCCTCTGCCTGGCATTGCTCCTCCAATTTATGCTTTCGCTCCTCCAACTTTTGGGTTATTTGTGCTTTGTATGGATTAATTTCTGTCAAAAGTTTCACTGCTTACCGTAAATTATTGCTATGTATTCAGCGCTCACACCTGACTTGGGAACTAATACAAAAAGTGGTAGTGTCTTTCAAATATTTCTTTAGTTTGTAGGAGAGGAATAACTACTCTAGAAAGCAACACTATTACTTTACAAACCATCCTTCACAGGGAATGGTATCATAAGAGATACGCAGAGATCACAGAGATGCATAAACTGAAGCAGATGAAGATGAATTTTGTTCTGGTTTATAGAAAAACATGAACTTATATCAATTTTACAGGATGGGAAAAGCATAAATCTGCATCGAAGAAAGGGCAGTAAAAAGACCAAGTGTAGTAAAGAGATAGGATTTATCTTTAGATGTGATTATGAGGTAGGAAACAAGTCAGTAAAGTCAGAGGTGATAAACTTTTGTTTTTAGGAGTAAGCGATTTCTGAGCATTTGGGAAGATGGGAGGGAGGGATTCTGGAAAACTATGGTGAATTAAAGAGGTAAAGAGGGAATGTGTAAGGATGAGTTCTGTGATGCTTTGTAGCCATTTAGTGGGTTTGTCTATGAGACACATGAAAGGAGAATATTTAAAAAAATCAAAATAAATCTAAAAATTCTGGTCTGAGACAAAGAGTAGGTATGTGGGCTGGTGTTCAGTGGGGAAGCAGGTAGAAGGAATTAATCTCATTTAACATGAGGTTTTGCAATTTGGATTTTTGTATGAGAGCGAGTTGTGCAAGGCAATCTGCAAAATTAAGGGAGAGAAGTATCAGTGTAACTCCCCTGGCCTCAGCTTTCACATAAGGTGAAATTGTGCCTTACAGTTGCCTGTTTGTCATCAGTGACTTTGAAGGGAACCTCGGTGGATGCAATGTCTGTGTTGGATAGCTGTCTTTGGTCAGTGAAACACTCTGCTCCTCTCTGCCCTGTCCTTCCTGTGCTAACTCACATGTATGTAGTTCGCCTTTGTAACGTAAGGAGAAAAAGCACACGAGGCTAAGAGAATGGGTCCTGAAAATCTCTTTTCATTTCAGCTCTTTAATGAGGGTAGTCTCTATCAAAACTGAATCGTATGTTACAGTGTCCAAATTTGGTATCTTCAAGACAAAAAAATAATAAGGGAAGGGAGGAAAGCAAAGCTGTAATCTACTCATAAATGTGTGTCCAGAATCCCATGTGAGAAGAGAAACCTCGCTGAGACATTTGCACCACAACCATTTCCCATTTTCCTTTCCATTTCTCAAGCAGGGAGCAGAGAGGTCGTTACATGAATAATTAGGGCTCCTGTCAGCTGCTTTGTTTTGCTCGGGGGAGTTAGAGCTAACCTAAAGAAATCAAGAAACCAGCTATAGGTTGTCAGTCCCTTTCCACTGTACTAAACAAAATGTCTGACTGTGTCTTTGCCAAACTAGAAGAGGGTGGAATGTCTACAGGTGAAAACATGCTCAACCGCACGTACAGCTTGCTGAAGACCTTTACATGTTGTCTTACTCATATGTAATCACACAACAAGTGTGTTAAGACAGACGGAAATTTGAGATGGGCTGTTAAAAAGTTTTGCAGTAGTTTCCATTAGCTTTCCTTCTGAAACGGATGTCAGAGCCTCTCGAGCAGAATAGTCCCAGTCTTTTTCCATTTCCAAATTTTCTGTTTTCACTATGTCACATCTTCCTCCCGCTGTTCTTTCCTATTATTTCTTTTCTCACACATTAGTTTAAGAGTATGTGACACCACTGCCAGTGAAACGTGTGGAGAATTAAGGGTGGCTGTGCTTGATAAACCCAGATGCTAAAAATATTACCCACTTATGCACCCACGCTGCTACTTTTTCTTATTATTAGCTTAAGGATATGTGGCTTTGCTGTCACTGTGGTGCAATGTAACAGAGACAAGAGCTGGTCCAACTGCCCCAGTGAAACATATGATTTTTGCAGATAGTCACTTTAGGGTGTTGATACTGGGATGGTCAGCTTGGGATTCAGTAGAGATGCTGGGGACAGTGTGAGGGGAAATGGCTCCACCTGCCAGACTTCTCCCCTCTCTCTTGCACCATGTGCTGCACAGCACGATGTGGGGACAGGGACTGGAAAGGATCTCCTGACTGGAGCCCAGTACCTTGCTGTCACAGGCAACCATGTCCCATAAACCAATAAAAGAGCGCAGTTACGCTGCTAGGCAGTGGTCGGGGCTGTCTCAGACCTGTTTAGTGAGATGTTTGGTGTTGTTCAGGCGCTGACTGGAGGGAATGATGAGTAAGAGGCTAGAAAGGTGATAAATTTATTACTAGCCTAAGTAGAAATAAGAAAGTAAGAGGCTGGGGTGGATGAACTTTGTGAAAAGCAATGAAAGCACAAGAGCAAGGTACTGGAAAGGTTTGTCTTGGCAGAGAGAAGGCAGGGTGAATGTATACGCAAACCTTAAATGCTCTGAACAGATTCACCTTTGATCGCTGTGGCAAACTGAAAGTTTCTAAATATATACAATTACTGACAGTTTATATCTGATTATTCACCACTTGCAGTGAATTGGGAAATAGCAGCATATTTATCAAATATTTTTTGCACATGAAGTCACTGTGATAGTTCTATATTACTGGGAAGCTTGTAGCAATGTTAAATCTGAGGACAGAAGTAAGAATTGTACCTTTCAAACACGGTAATAATTTGTTCCTTTTCCTTATTTAGCTTAGATGCATCAGTGCCTCTACGTACCCCAATCTATCACTACAGATAAAAAGAAAATTCCTACTATCCTAGCATTTCACCTGGTTAAATTATCTTTACTTAATGAATTGTTTACTATGGAGATAAGCATTCCATATATATTGTGTACTCAAACAATAAAAAATTAATATTTATCATCAAACTCACCACCTGATTCTAGCTGTATATTGTCAGATGTAGTGTTATTGGTTTCTCATCCATCTTTGTGAGATGTTGAAATTTTTCTGTGCCTCAAACTCTAACTTGTTCACAAATTCCAGGTAAAAAGATAGCTTGCAACTTCATCTTGTGAGAGTTTTTTATCTGTAATGAGTGAAAACTTACTTTTGTTTCCATTCAGCCACGTAGTTTTCAGAGGGCTAAGGCAAAAAACCCCTCTCATACATGAAGAAAATTTCTTAGTAACAGGATTGGGCTTCGCGTTGAACAAGTGCTGACCAATGCAAGGCTTTTTTTTTCTTTTTTTTGAATGACCTTTCTTAGTCTAATAATGTATTTTTGCTGTTGGAGTTGTACAATTTGATTGCCATTGATCATGAACTTAGGGTGAATATAAATACATGTTATGGGAAGAAAGCCAAAATTGAGTTTCCGAGTGGTTCAGTGTTAATGTTGTAATCACACAATCCTCTGCCCCTGTTCTGCCTAGTTCACAAATGTTAAGTTCACTTGATACCATCCTTGAACCATCTGTTCAGTCTTTCGGCTGGAAAGCCAATGCACAGTTACATTCTATCATTTGCTTGAGTACTTCTCTTAAAACTGACAACACCTGTGTCTCCCTAAAATACGGATTTCCATTAAAAGAAATAATTATTTTATTGATTTTTCCTTTTTTTGCCTCCTGCTTTGCAAAGAGGTTTGAAATGTAGCCCTCCTCCTGTAAGAGTATTTTTAAACATGCCAGCGTGAGCCTATTGGGAATAACTAGGTATAAATATCACTAATGAGTAAACAAGTGTTTCATCCAGATTGGAGCGTATCAGTGTAGGAAATGTCTAAATCCTAAAAAAAACCAAATATGAAGTGTGAGACTACAAATATTTTTTCTTCCTATGTTAGCTATTTATTTCCAAATCGTTTGTCACTAATCTCATTATGAATTTGTCTTTTTTGAAATGCCAGAATGTGGAAAGGGTACTGAAGGTGATGGAGTAAGAGAAAATTCTTGAGGTCAAGGAGGCAGTAGTGTCCATAGTAGCTTTCTTTTGTTGATAGCATGAACATAAGAATTTGGACTCAGTTTTTTTAGTATCTCTGCTGCTTAAATCTACATAGGAAAAGATCAATACTGTTCATTGGCCAAACAAGTGTGTCAAAATACAAAATACAGTGTGAAGGACAGGATTTGGGCTAGTTCCCTGCTTGTGGGTGACCTTACCCAAGTTTTTCATTGTGTGTGTTACTTAGTTTCTGTGACTTTACATTAACAGCAGTTGTCCACAGCCATGTACATTGTGAACTGTTCATCTGGATTCCCTGTGGTCTGCAAATCCCAAGCCTGGAAGCTCTATCAGATGCTCTGAGTTTGATCCCTCCCTGTTGACGTCACACCTCTCCTCTCTGAAGTGCTTCTGGTCATTGAAGGGTCTGAAGAAAGACAACAGCCTGAAACATCCCCAGGATTTTGGGGCCCTGTCTTCTAATTATTCTGTATTTTCTTTCCATAGTGATGTATGATTGATTCCTAGAAGACTCCATAACTTGCATAAACAGAACAAAGAGGTCAAATGCAAACCTTACAAACCTTATGAGGAACGACTGAGGGAACTGGGGTTGTTTAGCCTGGAGAAGAGGAGGCTGAGGGGAGACCTCATCACCCTCTACAACTACCTGAAAGGAGGTTGTAGAGAGATGGGGGCTGACCTCTTCTCCCTGGTGACAAGGGATAGGACAAGAAGAAATGGGTTCAAGTTATGTCAGGGCAGGTTTAGATTGGATATCAGGAAACATTTTTACACTGAAAGGGTTATTAAACATTGGAATAGGCTGCCCAGGGAAGTGGTGGATTCCCCATCCCTGGAGGTGTTTAAGAAAAGGGTAGACGAGGTGCTTAGGGACATGGTTTAGAAGTGGTTTTTTGTCAGGGTAGGTTAATGGTTGGACTTGATGATCTTAAAGGTCCCTTCCAACCTTATCAATTCTGTGATTCTATGATTCTAAATGCTATGACAATATGCTGTAGCAACAGGGAAAAAATGTAAATGTCCAGTTCAGCTTTGAACTTTCATAAACATTTCCATAAAAGATTTTATTGATAGGACAAGGGGTAACAGTTTCAAACTGAAAGAGGGGAGATTTAGATTGGATATTAGGAAGAAATTCTTTACTGTGAAAAATCTTAAAGTAGCAATATTTTATTTCCAAAAAAACAGGTTTAGAAACAAAAGTATCATGGAAAATAACTGAGGTGCAGAAGCACTCGGTGCAAAGGAGCCTGTAGACTGTGAACCAAGTGTGCTGAGCTTGCGTCACTGTTTACTTGTCTATTGAAAATGACCTCATTGCTCTCGTAGGTAAATGCCTCCTAGCATCCCCAAGAGAAATTCTCCAAGGGGAAAATGTAAGGACAATAAGAACAAGTCTCCCATAGCTACCTCTAAACTTTCAAGCTCAGAGTTTGGATTGAGCCATGTCTTTTTCTCCCTTCTTTTTGTAGCCCTTTGGGTGCCCTGGTTTCCCGGGCAAGGACACCCAGGTTGGTGACATGGTAACAAGCCACAGGATGCTTTGGCCAAGTCTCTGTTCTGGATGACTTTAGAGTTCAGGAGCTCAGAGGGTATTATATAGTGTGGTCATGATTCAGTTTACATGCAGCCAAAGTCACTTTCCCTGATATTTATTAATTAGTCTTAAAGAAATTCGTAAAACTTACTAAGATTTTAAAATTCTGAAGAGTCTAGATTTCAGACTATTATTCTATATCCTGGCCTATAACCTTAAATACAAGATATTAATAAATTATGCTAACTCTCTCTTGGCTACTTAGCTACCAAATTTATGTTGCATTTATTTAGTTAGTTTAAAACTAAGGCAGGCTAGTATTTCAGATAATGTAAAATGTGTGAGGCTTTAGAGAGGTTAAGTTTTTAAGCAGTGTTCAAGGCCTTAGATCGTTTTAATGCCGCCTCATTTAAGGAAAGAAATCCTGGAAAAAGTTTGAACCAATAACTAGGAGACTGAGGGTAAGACCAAAAAAAAAAAAAGAAACATTTATGGAGAGCAGGACCTGCTGTGGTTAATGTGCTCTGCCTGAGCGACACTTATCTCTCCTCTGAAGCATGTAGTTCATATGCTCAATACAGCACTCAGACCCTCCCAGTTTTTACTGAAAAACCCCCTTCTGTTACAAACTTGATGAAGGATAAACTACTTTCTAAAGATCACCTGCATAGCCCTCTTAAGCTTCTAGAGTCTGAGTGAAGTTCTGGTCCTGCTGAAGGCAATAGGACTTTCGCTGTCGGCTCAAATGTCTATTTTGAAAAATTATTCATTTTTGCACAGGTGATCAAAGCTGGGCAGCAGCAAGACTGACAAGGTGACAGCATTGCTGGGACGCTTGTGCTATAGCCTTTGGAAGAACAAAGACTTAAAATTGTTTCTTTTCTACTCAAAACAGCAGAAAGTATATTTGCAAATATATATTATCAACAAATATGTTTTTCTCCAAATAAGCCTGGAAAATGTCAAGCCCAGAGGGTGAATATTTTAAAATGAGGATGTGAAATGGGAACTAGATTGGAAAATACTTTACAACCTCAATTATAGCAGATTCTGCCGTGGCAAACACTATAATATTTTACAGAAGTTTCGTTCTACTACTTCCTGTTCTGAAGAGATTTCACGAACAATGTGGATAGTTTGGGGTGTGTTATTTGTTTTTTTTCTCTTGTAGTACAGGAGTGCTGCACTAGACAAGGCTCTTATCACTGAGATGGCCGGTCATCAAGAGCTTGATTTAACAGTGTGGCATTCACAGAATCACAGAATGGTGCGGGGTTGGAAGGGACCTTCGGAGATCATCTAGTGCAACCCCCTGCCAAAGCAGGGTCACCCAGAGCAGGTTGCACAGGAATGCATCCATGTGGGTTTGGAATGTCTCTAGAGAAGGAGAGTCCACCACCTCCCTGGGCAGCCTGTTCCAGGGCTCTGCCACCCTCAAAGGAAAGAAGTTTCCATAAGTGTCTGTGCAGTTTACGATGCATTATAGGTTGCTCTTGTAATTGGCTGTTGCTTGTCATGATGGACTGCTGTTAGATGCTTTGCTGCTAATAAGGATGTCTCTGGTTCATATAGGTGGGAAGCATATGTGATATGGTAGGTAGAATTTTTTTTTTTTTTCAATATAGATCTAGACACAAACAAAATCTTATGAGTCAGATGAAATCCAGATTTTTTCCTTGAACATTCAGGATTCTTTGTATCCAGGACACAGTAAATAATTTCCAGATTTTGCTACTTTCTTTTAAAATTAGAGAGATATTTTGCTATAATACTGTTAAACAGGATGAAAAGTTAATTAATGTTATTGAATTAAATTTGTATATATTCGTTAAATACCAGTTTTCAGCATAGATTTTTCAAAGTACTTTATGTAGCTCTGAAGTCTGATCATAGTTCTCTTACCAGCTCTTTCTAGTTTTCAGCAAGGAGAGCTAATAGGTTACTGTCAGGATTTGAGCCCAGTTCTGAAATGTACTGATTTGCCAATTGTCTTGTAGTTACAAATACTGATATTGCAGGTAGGGATAACATCTAGCTGTGTGGCAATTCCCTGGTTCACTGTTCTGACATTTCCAGACCTGGTGCTTCTTTGTACACCCGTACTGTGTCCCTAGTGAGTTTATGAGCTGTGCAGCTGCTCTTGTGTGTTGTTAACAAGTCTCTTACAGAGTTTTCTGTTGTGTGGAAGATTGCTAGATTTTGATCAGCGAATTTCTTGCATCTCGGTGCTGAGGACTAATTGGCTCTTTGGTTGCTAGCTGTACGCAGCCCTTATCTCAAAATTCAACATCGTTCCTTGGTTTAGTTTGTTTATTGGTTAGTTGTTTTTTCAGAGTCCATCTTTCTTTTTGTTCCAAACAACGAATTTTGTTAGGTGACTAATAATTTTATGTTTAGCAAATACGATTCTTCCTCATCATTGCTCAGTCCGTGTTTGGTGGTAGATGATGTTCCAATCACAGCGTGTGCCCTGTGTCCTGTGTGGCTGCCAGCTGCAGTACAAATTTTCCCCCTTTTATTTAAACAATTTTGATCTTCCCTGGTGATTAGTTTTGCAACAAATGCATGGCATTATGCCACTTTGGCATAGCCCAGGGTGTCGCGTGATTCATGTGTAGAGCAGTGTTTTCCGCTGTTTAGGCAGCACAACTCCTCTGTGCAGTTTCATGACAACAACTTTGCTACTACCCTGTACGTGTCTGCATCCAGAACTCTGTGCAGTTAGGTTTGGAATCTTGCAGAAGGAGGTAAGATATCGAAAGAATTGGAAAAAGACAATCACAGTGCTTGACTGTAAACAAAACAGAGAGAACAGTATGGCAAAGAGAACAATATAGCAATTCTTGTCAGTTAACATCAATCCTCAGAAAAATTCTGGAGCAAAAAGTCAAATAGAGTAGAGGAGCAAAGCACTAGCTGTCACGTATCTTATATTTGATGCAGTACACTGTCTCAGATACTTTTATTAACAAGCTAGATGATGGAATAGAGAGTGAGTTTATTGTATCTTCGTATGATGCAAAACTGGGAGAGACAACTCATACACTGGAGGATGAGATCAGAATTCAAAATGATAATGACAAAGTGGCAAAGCACGTGAAGAGATAAAGCAGGAATTATTTACTGCAGTGATATAAAATAAGGACAGCTGCTTTTGTAGCAGTTTTTCAGAAAAAGCTAAGGATGAGCACATGGTGCTATGAAAAAAGCAAGCACAAAGCTAAAGTACAGCCAGCAAGATGTGTGAAGTAATCCTGTACTCAGGAATAAATGAGACCTCTGATAGACTAACCAGCTAGAAAACTGCAGTATGGGGCATTGTACCTCAGGAGCTACATAGTCCAGTGGAGATAGTCCAGAAGAAATGAATGAGATGGATTACAGTTCTGGAAAATGTGACCTATTTCGCTATTGGAAAACACTTTAAAATGGCAAAGTCAATGAAGAACTGTCATAAATTTCTGGGTAAGTGATGGAACCTCCAACACTGGAGGTTTTTAAGAAATGGTCAGACAAACAGCTCTTGGAAACAATGCAGATGTCATTTATTTTACCTGGGGGCTGAGTAGATAAACTAGATGACCTCCCATGGTTCCTTCAAGCCCCATTTTTTCTATTATTCTATGATTATTAAAGCTTAAGTTCAAAGATTTGATTGCAGATTAATTAGACACCAAATAAGTGATTAACATTTTATCATGGATCATTACGTATATAGAGGTTGACAGAAAAAGCCAGGAAGCAGGGGGCTGGCTGCTTCTTCCAGGCCAGGGAGCCAGGGTGACCCAGTACAGGTTGTCCCCTCAATCTATGGGGCACAGTTGCAGGGAGGCTGAATGCAGGCAAAGCAAGCAATGAACCAGGTCCAGGGGCTGCCCAGGGGCTCCAGCCCAGAACAAAAGGGGATGTGGCCAGATACAGACTATAACATGGGTCCCAAGTACATCCAGGAGCCAGGTCCAAAGACAGGACTGCAGACAAGCTGAAGCCTGTGTCCAAGGGGCCCATCAAGGAGCTGAGGCACCAGCAGAAGTGGTTTTGGGACCATCAAGGAGACAGGATTGGAGACACCCACACACCTACAGCATTGCTTAGGCAGGGACCGAGGGCTCTGAAGTGAGCTGAAATGGGGCTCCTTCTCAGCAGCGGGTGGAGTGATGCCCCATGGGATGCTGGGCAAACCATTAGGAGCTGTTCCTGCCCTCAGGGGCCCGACAAAAATGGTCTTAAAGGAGTTGCATGTGATTTCCATTTGTTCTTCATGAGGAACCCTGGCTTGATAGACACTGAGGTGTGTTGTAATTATCATACTACCTCTTTTCTTCAGAAAATGTGGGTTTGAATTCCAAGCATGCAATTCTGCCTTGTGTGCATAAGTGATTTTTATTTTGTAAATCAAGTTATGAAGTTATGAATATTTTGCTAAAACCAAATAAGCAATAATGAATGTTGAGAACTCCTGTTTGTCTTGGACAGTCGTAGTATAGTTATTCAGATGGAGTTGTCAGTGTTGCTGATGTTGAGAAATGAGCTGGTATCTGTGATAAACACTGGTGGAGAAATTAAAATTCTTCCATTGTCTTCTAAGCAAGTCACTCTTATAGCTTCCTCTTATCACCTGTCCTTGTTCATACTCATACCTCCTACAGGAACATACTCCTGTCTGATTTGATTACTTATTTTAAAAATAGGTTCTACAATTTTCCCCCATATTAGCAAATAAGTTGGAGGAATAAAGGAGAAACTAATTTAAGAGCAGCAGAACCAGGACCTTGGAATAATTTAACTGACAGAATCTCACATAACTGGAGCTGAATCTATTCTTGGTTTTGAACCCTTAAAACCAGGATATTATATTTTTTTTCTCCTTGCTACTGAACCCATGCCTTCCGTGCCCTTCAGTGGTGGTCTTTGAATCTTCGTCCTCTAAATTTAGAGCACATATTTAAGGTGAATATAAAAATTCTCTATTGGATGGTTTGTATTCAGCTTGAATTATTTGGTGTCACCTTAACGATAAAACCGGGATAGTGTAACAGGTGTTTATTGTCTTGTTCTTCCTCATTGTTTTTCAGATGTTATGTTTTGGCATATGTTAGTGACTGTCAAGGGGATATTATTGATCTGCTGAGACATCTGCTCCACTCACATTAATTTGACTACTCTTTCATGAAAGATGAGTTCCTTATGACTTCTGTTCCTAGCACAGCAATACTGACCAGGTCTTTGCAGCTGGAAATCAACATTATTTAAACTGAAGCTCTAAATTATACAGTTTTTGTTTGCTCCTAAATGCCTGCCATTCTTTTTGTTGAGATTATCATATCATAAACTATCTAAGGAATAAAAATCTAAAGATTGAAATAGTTTTACTTTTAAAATGCATTTTAACTCATTATCTTTGATGTAGCAGAAAAAAAGGTAAAACTTTTTGTCATAAAAGAAGCTTTAGAATATTTTAGGCAATAACCATAAACCAGAAAAAAACCACCAACTGACCTTCTTAAAATAGGAAATGAAGTAGTAGGTACAGGCAATACTATGCTTCCAGTCATATTTCTGAAAGAAAAATCTAATCATTTTATTAAGTTGAGGAAGAAAGGGAGTGAAACTCGATCAGAAAGTGACATGCAGGAATAGAAAACTGGCAGCTGTCAGTGAAAGCTGTATCCAGAACAGTACCTCCACTTCTCTTCCTTTAATTTAATGTGATTCAAAAAAGCCTTTCTTATCACCCAACTTGGAAAGGGCACTTTTATCTTGATTTAAGATTTTAAAAGGCTTAAAAACTGTTGAAGACACCGCAGTCATTTGGTCCAAGTAGCCTAACTTCCCTCTTGCTTGGGCTACCAACTGCTGTGGTAGGTTGAACTAAGTATTATTTCTAAAAAGTCTTTTAATTTTTGCCGACAAATGCATTTTACTTCAAGAAATGAATGAAGCTCTGCTTTGAACATGAGTTCTGTGTTTTCCTGCAGTTCTCCTTATTCATATTCCTTTGTATCTTTGAAGTAGTAAGCAGGTTAGTGAATAAACTGGTTTGCTAGCTGTGCTCTGATCTATGTGTGACTCCAAAAAGAGGAAACAAAAGTTGGTGGAATTTTCCACTCTTCTTATCTGACCTACCTTATTACGTGGCTCATGACTACCTTGCCTCTTGCCTGGTGTGGTGAAAAACATTTCTCCTAGAAACTTGTACTACTCTGGTGATTACTTACCAGCAGTTAGCTACTCTACTGACCCATATATAGGATGTAAAACAAATCAAAAAACTGTGGCTCCTTCTGGGTTCACAGGAACGACTGAGTGTGAAACAGGAATAAAGAGGAAGAGAATGAGGGTGCGTGTGGAGGAAGCAGGCAAAAAGGAGAGTGAGGTTAGCGTTTGTACGACATGAAGAAAGAGACTGATGATAGTGAAGGCTCTAAGCTTTTGGGGGCAGAGAAGCTGGACAAAGAGATGTGCACGATTGAGTGACTGTAGCAGTTTCTGTAAAATGCTGTAATCTACCTCTGCATCCTTATGACCATTAGGAAATTCCGATGTATTTTGCATATGCCATGATTTTTACAAGGTCTTCTGCAGACAACACTTTACCTTGGAACATCAGTGAGCCAGTTCTTAACTCTGTTTTTAATCCTTAAAAGAAAGTAAAGTCAGACTTTGGAAAGAAATAGCACTGAATTCTGGAAGGGAAAAATTGTTTTCTGTCTCAAGGCAGTGATATCATCTCTCTGGAAAAGAGTATGTTTCCATGGACTTCGATGGAGTATGAAAAATTAAAATTTCAAATGTTCATGAATCTAGAGTTATACCTCAGGTAATACCATTCTAAAGAAAATATAATAAAAAATCATTGGAAGGCTCTGGAATATAATATATAAATACGCTTTTTAAAATATATACAGTTACATAGGTAGGTACTGATATATTTCATTAGCAAAAGTTCAAGAAGCCCAAGAGAAGGGACGCTGCACTTCTGTCTATGCTAACTCAATCTGACTGTGCTATTCTCTTTGATATCACTGAAATTTCAAATTATATTAGTATAATTATGAGTGCACTGTATAGGATCTGGTCTTGCTTCCATTGAACTTAATGGAAAAAATACTCATTAATTTAAATGGAGGCAAGAATGATCCCCAAATGTTCCTATTAAGCTGTTCACAAGCTGTGCCTTCTTCATGTTAACCAGCAATGAATTTTGTTTGTGAGTGCAGCTGATCATTTCACATTAAAATAATAATAAACAGATGTGATAACAGCCTGCCGTTTTTCATTCCTTCAGTCAAACGCTTGATGTGATGGACTGTGTGATTTCCTCATTTAATGAACTGCCAGCTGAAGACGCAAAGCTGTAACTGACAGAAATCAAAAATGATGGCAAAAAAATCCTTAATATGGTTTTAGAAATGTTTCTAATGAAAGATTATTTGTTCATTGGTTTCCTTTTTCAGACAAATAGCTTGTTGAGTTCTAGATGCTTAAATTCAACCCTGTACCTTTGAGAGAAGGAAATGGAAGGAGGAGGAACAATGCATTCAGTTGTTGTTCTGGGTAATGCAACCACATGTGCTACATAAATAAATAAGTACAAAAATTCTAATTAGTAGAGTAGCGAGCTTCCTTTAATATAAATTAATCAAAACATCCCAGGCATCATTCTGCTCTCCTCCCCAATTTTTATGTATACAAGAGGACTTTTTGGTTTTGTAGAATATGAATTCCATGATGTCCAAATTAGTGTCTTCTCAGACGTGTAACTGTAACGCATGGAACCCTTTACATATCTGGGCAGGGAAAAGAGCAAATCTCCTTATCTTCCTTTTTTTCCATGGTGAATACTGCCTAAGCTTTTTTCTCTTTCTTTTTTGACCTCTTTTATTCACCCTGTTACTTTTGAGAACGCTTACCAAGCTGTATTAATTTCCATTAACCAACTGTTCAGAAGGAAACAATAAGAAAAAATGTAATATTAACATGACATGACAGAAAAATTGTTAAAACGGTCCTACTGGCAGCTAATAGGGTGTTTTGTTTTTTTTTTTCAAATAGCCAACAATGTTCATTGTCATTTTATTTTACTTTTTTCACCATAAAATTCTGATGACCTGGTGCATGACGCTCTTCATGGATTCTTTCCTGTAATGCTGTCACTTAGAGTAAAGCTTTCACTGTTACTGTAGAAAACAAGCTGAGAATCTGTATTTCATGGAAAAATGTCTTGAAAACAGCCATCTAGTTGAAAAAAGCAATCCCTGGAAGCATCCACCTGTGTGCCCTTTGCCACTAGAGCCAATGCACAGTTTTAGACACCATGGAATCTGATACAGGAAGATGACAAAAAAAAAATCACTATGTCTTTCCAAAAGACAGATCCACTGGCACGGATCTCTAAATCCTGCAAGCTTTACCCAAGACCCTCAAGTCTTGAAAGAGAGTCCTACATAAAAGACATGGAGCAAGAGCCTGGTTCGGCACTAATGCCCTGGACAAGAACAGAGGGAACTCAAATACAAATGCTGAGGGTCACTTCTTCCACTTGCCACAACAGCTGTTGCTCAGAGAGATAAATGGAAGTGGGAAAGGAGGCGTGCTACTGATGCCTGATACAGGAATTGCACTGTATTGCTTTAAAAGGGGAATGTGACAAAATTTGTTTATGTATGATCAGGTTAATCGCTTGTGTTTTGCTGTACAGTACCAGTGAAACATGCTGACTGAAAACAAGAAGCTTGTCTTTATAATAATCTGAAAGTCAGTATTAATAACAGTACCGGGCCCAATTATTTGTCCCTGTCACATCTCAGAACCTTAGGGTTTTTTTTGGTTTTTTTTTTTTTTTAGATTTAGGCATTGTTGTGATAGCTCTTAATCATTACAAAAATGACCACATTTGTAATAGAAAAATTATGCACATAGATTTTTGGAGGAACATTCATAGCTGAACTGTGGCTTATAGCAATGTACTTTTTAAATAGGTGTTTTAGTACCACTTTTCAACATGACATTCTTTATTGTTCAGACACCAATCCTTTTACAAAAGAGATTTCAATACAAGTTTTTACTAGTAAGTAGCAATTATTTTCTTACTAATTCCTGAAAAGTTCTCTATGTAAATTAGAATTAAAAACTTATGAAAGAAGACCTGTAAAACTTAGATCCTTAAAAATCTTCCTAAGTTTTGGGTTGTTGGGTTTTTTCCTTCCATATATCGCTGCTTAGTGCTCAGCTACATGAGCCAGAAAACCACATTTGCTCGGGTAACAAAAAATGACCCTGAAACAATATGTTATAATTGACTGAGAGTAGAACGGCAGCCTCTTGTTTGCTGACATGTTATAGACAGATTTATTGTTTCAGGAATAAATGCATACTAAAATGCCATCTTTGGTGTTGTGACTTGACACGTTTCTTTTGTGAAGGATGTAGGAGAAACCTGATCATTAAACTGGCTTTTCATTTCCTACTCACGTTTTTTTTAAGTGTTTTCAGAAAAGCCAGAAACATTGACCCGTAGCTATTTGACAATACAGATTGGCACCAAGGAATATTGCTGATATACTAGAACAAATGCTACTATGTCGTATACATTGAATTAATAATAACTCTAACCTGAAAATATACAGAAGTATTCCCAGGACCTAACGTGGACAGCTAGTTTAACTACGGTTCAGGTATCACCAAGAACTAGAGATGGCCTTCCCAAGCCTAGGAGCAGGAGTCGAATTTGTGTACCTTTACTTTTTGTTGACCAGTTTAGGGAATCTGGATACCTAAAGACAAGCATTGTGAATACTCCACAAAGGCACAGTTGCAAACTTAACATGTGACAAATACAAGTGAATTAGTTGTGCAGGGTAAAATAATACCCTTCTAGCTATTGCTGTGATTTCTGAGAAGTTTTTATAAAGGAGCTTTCTGGCTCAGATGTTGTCCTAATCCTCATTTGCAGTTACTAACATCTCCATACCTTTTCACTGAGGATGTAGGTGTCACTCAGCTATGATTTAATAATTATGATGCAGATGTCATGATTTAGAGCGGTAGGAAGGTCAGGTACGTGATAACATTATTCACCCGTTGCATCCCACAGGATCCGTCACTTTGTTATGTGGGAAAATTGAAGTAGAAAATACTCGGAGATGCATGCTGCTCTTCTTAAGGCTGATTTTCTTAATCCATCAAAGTGTAAAAGTAATCCATAGTAAAAGATAACCCTTTATGTACAATTGCTGAGATGGAGGAGTGAAATGTGGTGAATGGCAGCGCTGCCCTCTCCATCAAGAGGGAGGGAAGACCCTCGGGCGCTGATCGGGTGCAGGAGCCCTGACCAGGGCAGGCACAGCTGGATTCATTCTTCCTCCCGCTTCTTCCTCTGCTCCCATTTTTGCACAAGCTCTTCTCAATCCTTCTTGTTACCTCCATTGTATTTTCAGTATATTTAGGTTGTTTGTGTGTTGAGTGTACATTTCTTGTCCTCTGTTAACGGGTTCAGCCCAGTTCTCAGCATTGTATTCCTTTGATAACAATTAATTGACCATTTGTGGTTTGTGTTCGTACTCTTGGGCTCTATAATACCATACCATGCTTGTCTTTTAAGGTTTTTGTTATCACATTATGCTTTAACTCTCAAAAGCGCCAGCTATAATCCTGTGATTGTTCAATCAGGGAGGCACTCCCAGTAGGTATAGTTCCATTGTATTGTATTTCTCTGTCTGACACAAACCAGAAAATTTATAACAGAGCTAACATTAATTGGTGATGCAGAGAAAGTACCAAAGGTAGCCTCCAAACATCAACTCATACTTTTTCCTGGCAATTTTCTAATCTTGTGTTACTCACGAGACCGTATACCCAGACTGCAATCAATCTTAAGAGGTGCTTTCACAACACAAACAGGGCATTACCTTTGATTATCACATAAAATCATTCTGATTTCCTAAATTTAAAATGGGTAATAGACCTCAGTAATCCTATCAGTAATCCAAGGCGTAATACGCAGCATGAATCAATAGTTATGGGCAGAGGTATAGCAGGTTTTATTGCGTCCTTAAAAATGAGGCCATGTTTCTGCGGTCATTATAGTAACAACTTTTACTATATCGACTATATTGTTACTGTATGTATTACATTCAGGGAACTGTATTTTTTTAGAGAAGATTCTATAAGATACCATATAGACTTTCAAAACCACATTTTTTTTTGGATATTCTTACTCCAAGGGTTGTTCAGCTAACAAGCTTTTAGGCGAAAGGAGGCTGCTTTGGCACCATATACAAACAGCTCTGCTTGGTCTTTCCTCTGGTACAGGATATACTGGATTAACCATACCCAGATTTTTAAATCATATCTCTGTCTCTGGAGTATTTTCAGTGCCCATCTTTGAAGGGTTCTGTTATGTGAGACATTACTGACTCCCTGGACTTTCTACTGCTTTGACACATGAAACATTCATGAATATTGGGGTTTGTCCTTCAGCACTTTTTTAGTTTGACAAAAACTGGTGGAATACGTTGTCAGGAAAGAACTTGTGAAATTAGTCAAGCATACTGTTCAAATTAGTGATAAGAACCCAATATGCTGTTTTGTACCTTCCAGTGTTCATTTGTCTAACCAATTGTGAATGGCTATTCTGGGAGTTCTATGATAATGTCGCATAGTTTTATTTCTTAATCCTCAGGAGAGCAGTGCCACTTGGGTTTTAGTTGGGATTTTAGTATTTTGAAGGCTGTGTGCAATTGTGAGATACCATTTAAAATATTCAGTCCCAGATGGCTGAATATTGCATGATTAGTAGCCTTATATCCTTACCCCAGCAAGAAAAAACACATTCTCATCAACTGAAAAGCAGCTCACTGTACTTAAATGCCTAAGATTTTGTACCCTACTTGTAGTTTTTATGGACCCTTTTTTGGTACAGTGGCTTTATAACTTTTTAGCACCTTGGTATGAAATGCATTGGACTTCAGAAATTTTGACGGGAGCAGGAAATTATTTTGCCACAAGGAAAAAAGTTGTCATGTGAAACACCTAAGAAACACTTTATTGGTAAGCAAATACAGAGTGACAAAGCTAAAATACCTGGGGTTTTGTTTCCCAGTTAATTTTTGTAGGAGAGGGGATTTTTTTTTTCTTCAATAATACAGTCCTGTGATTAATAAAATTTTGCAAAATAGTTAGTTAGTAGTTATTATATCTCCTCAGTGTTTAGCCTCACAGAAAGATTAAATTCTTTGAGTCCCACAAATACGTACTCATAGCAGACTGAAATATTAATACTTTCA
>VXBO01005001.1:42861-61314 GCA_013400135.1 Rhinoptilus africanus
TACTGGGGAAGAGAGTGAATTAAAACAAGTGAGACGCATAGAATATTTTTAGGTTTTATCTTTTACTAGTATCTATTAAGAATTCCAGAAAACCACATTGTCACTGGTAGTAGCTCTTCTAGCATAGTTACTCAGCTCTTCTGTTTGTCTAATTCTTCTTCTTTCTGTAAAGGATATTTAGGGAACATGTGGGAGAGTTAAAAAGGACCGCCACATGCTTAGCTTGTTTACAAGATGTGAAACTCCCACATCGCTCTCATTTTAGGCTTCTTCAGGCTTTCAGGATGATGGATGAAAAAAAAAAATAGAAAAAGCATAAAAAACCCACAAAAAAGATTTTCTAAGATACATAAACCAAAAGGTGACAAACCAGAAAAGAGTACCTTATGCAAACACATTTCTAGGTACAGCAAAAGAGCAGGGTGCAGCAAGAAAAAGATTTTATTGCTCTATGACTTTTATGATCAAATGCATGTGAATGCAGTAGCTCTACATCTTCAGCACAAATGAATGCCATACCCACAATTCCAGCAACCTTTATCTATTGAATTACTTCTTAAAGCTTCCACCTCTCTCTTTTCACAGAGTCTTGCTGATTTTTTTTTCCCAAGAGAAAATAAACAGAATGTGATATGACCTTCCTTCTGTCCTTGGCTGGCTCGTTCTTCTCCCTTTCCCCTTTTCATCATGTTCAGAGAAGTTTCTCCTTCTCTTTTCTTCTCTCACCTCTCCAGGGCTTGAATTCCTGTATCATTCATCTCTCGTCTGTAAGCTCGTACCCATTTTACACCGAACTTTTCATTACCTTAGCAGAGGTTGTAAGAGACGAGGTTTCCAACAGATAATGGAAACTTCTCACTCATTGCTGCGTCTTGATTTTTCTAGTGTTTTCCCTCTGATCTCTCATAAAGAGTGATGCTTGTTGTAGGAGTGACTTTTTCTTACACTACACCTGCACAGCACTGGGTACAAAGAACTTTACTTCTCACCTAGCAGAAACGTATCATTACAATAAGCAGTGCAGTCCTGATTCAACCAACCTAAGGTGTCTCTACACCTCAGAATCTGCTCTTTCTGCTTAGCGATGGTTCCCTCAGGTGGAAAGCTATTTACTTGGAGTTAGTTAACAGGAATAAAAGCCCAAGAGCATTGATTGACTTCAGGCAGTGTGTAACTGGAGCAATGTGTGTAAATAGGATATATTTATTACTGTCCTTTGATGATATTTTAGGACTAATGCATTTTTACTTCTACAAAAATACAATCCCTTTTAGAAATCTGATGAGCTTTTCTACTGCAGTGTGTGATTCACATATAAACTGTGTTTTTCATGTGGGCGTTTAAATCTGGCAGTCTGCATGCAAAACATCCCTGAGCCACAAGACATCTCGAAAAGCATATAAAAGACACTGCTGTAGTCTGAACATTTAATTTCTTCTGGTGAGTTACTACTGCAACAGCTGATAGAGAAAATACCCATGCAAACATCCATTCAACGTGTAAAGAGAGCACTGCCGTAGAGCAGCGTCATGCCAGTTCTTGAGTGAAGAGTAAAGAGCATCCTAGGTGACCATGATATGTGGGTTAACTGATTTAACCGAGGGAAATATGGCTGCGGTAGTGGTGTTGACACCCTCATACATGTCTAAAGTGCTCACGCTGTCAAACTAATGTTAGATTTATTCTGAGCTACACCAAAGAATGCCAGAGCTTCTCTTTTTCCCTGTTAGAAGATCAAGCTGTGATGAACAGGATGACAAATGAATACTGTCTTTTCTATTACATCACGTTTCAGCACTGTAGATATCTAAAGATTAGTGCGGAGCAGGCATTTTAATCAAACCTCTCAGTTTAATTTATCAGCGTGATATTTTTCACACAATTTTGCAAGGAAAATTGAAGGACTTGCCTTCAATTGTTTTAAAGTTGTGACACAAATCTGTCCTAAAAATGCTTGCTGTAAGCAACAGCAGTGTCATTCAACAAACTTGATTTTAATGTCTGTGTTTTAAGAACAGGAACTTTTCTGATGGGTTCACAGGTATGAGAATGGCTGGTCAACTTACAGAATACTAGGCAACTACAAATGCTAATGGTAATTTAGGCCACAGAATCAATTAATGTATTTTGTGAATTTAGCAAAAGCATTTCTATTATTACTACCTTAAAAAATTAATTTATATTAAAAAAAACGTAGGGGAAAAAATATAGTCATTGCTTCAGTAAGGGTAGAATCTTCTTTCCTCTTTCTCTCTCTTCCTTCTTCCCACGAAAAATATGTGCTGGACTCTGCTATCATACTATTTATATATAGATTTTGATTGCCTCCCTCTTCTAGCACCTCAGTAGTGTGGTTATATTTGATCTGTGTTATCAAGAGCTTCTCCAGTTGCTTTAGCCTTTGCCATCGACCGCGTTTCTATAGAGAACAAAAGCCGGGTGAACTTGTCATACTGATTTTGGCGCTAATTTCTGAGGAAGTTCTGAGTAGACAGTGTTTTCTACCTTGTCCTGAATGTTCATTTCCCCTTTTTGCTACTCTTAGCTGTAGTTCTTTCCGCAGGGGGTAGGAAAAACTCACAGAAGATCAGTGACTGGGAAGGGTTCACTGAGGCAGCTGCAGGCACATATTTGTAGGTATGACCCGTTCTCGATTTCACTTCTAGTACGACACAGGTAACATAAGGATGGAAGGTCACATACAGGAGAAAAATCTGATTCAAATAAAATCCAAGATTTGGTTTGAGAGCAAAAAATCAAAAAAATTGAATATTTTTACAAAATACACTTCTAAAAAATTTTTTTTGAAACACATAATTAGGGAATTTCTGTAGTTACAACAAGGCTGAAAAGTACTTAAAGAAGCTTTCAGTTTTTCCATTTGTTATCTCTAGTTACAGGAACTTATCTTTTCTGGGAAATCAATGCTTAACATGTAAGGAACTCACATGCAGTGGTACAGGATGCAAACTAGGACAGAATAAGTGGATAACATTTTGTTCTAGGGGTCATGAGTCTGTCTTACCCCCTCTGGGTACAGATTATGTTTCAGGACATTTGAATAACAGCATAAAAAAACCAACCCAGTTCCCTTTATAGCTAAATGAGCTATGAATTAAATTTGTTATCAGATGACCAGTAGCTGCTAAGCATTTTCCAGCTGAGTAAGCTAATAAACCTATTTACTCTTACTGCACGAGCAAGCACAGGCCCATTAGCTGCAGATGCCTTCAGCAATATTCTTTGACATATAGAAGGTCATTCTCCTTTCATTGTCTTCATATCTTTATAGTTTAATGGTTAGCAAAAAGAACAGCTGCAATAGTTCTATTGAGTAGCTAATTAGTAATTTAAAATTGCAATTGTCGGATTTTTATCCCCTTTAACCTCATTCTGATGGATTAGTGCTTAATATGCATTTACTTTGAAAACTCTTGATTTAAACCGAAACCACCTGTAGTAATTTAAATTGCCAGAGGCTCTATTAGACTTTGGTAGCAAAAATACCTTGCACATCAAAAGACCTCTTCTCACTCTTGTCCTTTGTTGTTCAACATTTGAGCGTTTGCTTGCAAGAACCCTGTCAAGTGGTGGACGGGGCAGAAGCTACTGGATGATTTCATTTACCCTGTCTTCTGACGGGTACTGCGCGCTTTCCCCTTTTGTGACAAGATAGCAGGACGGGTGCAGTTTGCTAATACATTTCTCAGGAACTGTTGCACCCTTTTAAGCTTCTGCAGTAGAGTTACTAAAATGAAAGCACATTATTGCTTTTATTGTCGGTATGTCCATGTTTTCTTTAGCAATTTCAGTTACAGCTGCCACCTTTGCTTTCTGTACTGTCTTGCAAATATGTCCCGGAAGGATGCAGCCTGTTCATAGTGCAAGTTCATGACACAAGAAACAGCAGCAGGAGGCAAAAGAACAGATTTAATTTTTGCTTTACAAGAGTGATAAACTGTGTGATGTTTCTTGTTGAATCTACGGAGTGTCGCTTACGGACCTATGAGTTGTTCTGCTTGATCAGAGCAACAGTTGTTTGAAATCCTTCTGCAGGGAGTAAGATACCTGAAGGAGAAGTATACATTTCCACCTGCTCCATCTAGAAAGAGCTCTATTGTGTGCTGTTTTCCCTTCTAGGGAGTTTATATTCTGTCTAGTAATATTGAACTGTTTCTATCATTGCCTCAATTTTCAATTTTATTTCTTTTTTTCTTTTATTACTATGCTATGTAAGCTCCTCAAGTTTATAAGAGGGATTTAAATGTCTGCTTACATTTCCTTGGGATTCTCAGTTTTCATCTCGCACCTCAATTTGCTTAGAATGATTTCCAAGTTTCTACAGTTCTACCACAACTGGGCAGAACTCTTCTGTAATTGCTTGTACCAGGCAGAGGGCAAATACTTATAAATTTATTTTTTTACCTTTACCAGTAGGCTAAGAAAGAAAATTAATTACATTAATAGATATTGGTAATTTTATTGTTATTATTGATAAAAGATACTAGAAACACCTTCAAGTTAAATCACAATAAATCGCCGTTTCAACTCAGTCATTTTTCTGTGTTCTTCAGAGATACCCAGCTGTTCAGATTTTTTGTCAGGGGAAAAAAAAAAGTGTAAAGTTACTTAAGTACTAAATTAAAATTAATATCGACAGTGAACTTTGACACTGGCTGCTAGAGACTTTATGTCATCCGATGAACTTTCCTGTCTTGGGGTGATTTGTTCTGGAAAAAATATGGCTTGTTATAGTCTTTCTTATTGCTGGATCAGTACTGGGCCTTGCTACATATTAAGAAATCTTTACCTTGCCTAGTCTCCGTTTCTGTGTGTTCTTTGAGCTCTGCTGGCGTTGACTTTTTGGAATGGAAAGGCTCTCCTTTCCTTTGGTTGCCCCCCAGCTGTTGCCATACTTGCTTTAGTTGCAGTAGAATGTAATCTAGACGTTGCTTCTGCTTTTGCTTATGTCTCCTTCCCGCTGTTAGTGGATTCAAGAGCTTGGTCTTGGTTAGGTCCTTAAGCTGGTCCTTCTCAATTCTGCGGTTAACGCGTGTGTGAGGAAACTGCAAGCCCTTGTTATATGTGAAGTTTATAACTGTATGGCACAGTAAAGTGTTTCTCAATGCTTGTGAAATTCTTATCTCAAAACTTCTGAAGTATCATTTCGCTTCCACAAATGTTTGAGAGTTTGAAGAGCTCTTAAATGTATAAATGCATAGGACCAAATTATCACAAGAGCTCTACTGACTCCCAGAATCACTCTCAATTTACGTTCTCTGCAGACCTGACCTCTAGACGCAGTATTTGAAAACTTGTATTGCTGGAGTTGTTGTTCCATACCATATTTTATTTTGTTAAACAGCTATCTAGGAATCTTATTTTATTTTCTGAATGTGGTGACCAAGCTGCCAATAAATAAGTCTTCAGTCTGTACATCTGGGGTGTGTAGACAATCCCCAAACTTCCATAAAGAATATACCAAATAAGTGATAACATAAAATGTTTGTATGCACTGAGGGAGCACGGTTATAGTACAAATGAAACATTTGAGATCAAAAATATACATATATCACAAAACCTGAAATAAAATGTGGTTTAAGAATAAGAACAGAGTTTTAAATAGAGAGACACTGACTGCAGTAGCTATTTTTTTTAAGAATATCTCTCTTTTGCTTTACACTTTCATGTAGAGAAACTTACTGATGCAAAACAGTTGTGTGACCTAAGTATGCATAGTCTTGTAGTTCTTTATGCAGTTTTTAATAAGAAAGTTATGCCAAAATCTGCTGGCAATGGGGGGAAACTCTGGGTCTTGAATCGATCAGACCTTTTGCTGAGTACCTCAACCTCTGCTGCACCTCTGATGCCACCTCAGAAATGCTGTCAAGGGCCTTCGCGTTCTTAAGCCAGCTTGCTTTGGGCAGCTGTTAGAGCAGACAGCGCTCGAAAATAGAAAAATGTCAAAATGACTGGGCTAAAATAAATGGCTTTTGCCCAGTGATTTCCCTCTGGCCCCCATGTCCTTGCAGGTAGCAGGGGGGCTTTCTTCCTGTTTTGCTCCCAGCCCAGGAACCTTTCACTTGACTCCCGCACCACACCACATTGCGTGAAGCCCCTTCTTGACCACGAGGGAAGGTCTCTATTTCCGTGGAGCCTGGCTGGGTGCCTGTGCTCTGACAGGCATACCGACCTGTGCTGTCGGCTCTGTTTGCCACCTTCACCCCACCTGTCCCTTTTCCTCTGCTCCTGCGCTGGAGACCTCTCTCCCAAACTGCATTTCTGCACTCCCCTGGGGGGGATCTGCCCTGCCATCCCTCCGCACGCGTCACCAGAGATGGTGCAGCCTTCAGGAGAAGGCAAACACGGCCTTTCTCTCAGCTCTCCAACCATAGCCTATTTAAAGAATGGATCTTTATAAAGATCCACCTTATAAAATGAATAAATAAAATAGATTTTGCCTGTCACAGTCAAAGAGATTTTTCTCTTTTGGGAAAGTTGTGAAGACAGTTTTGGGACCAGACACCGAAACTGGAAATCGTACTATGCTTCCCTTTCTGTAATCCATACACTGACATTTCTAGGACAATCCTCGGTTGTCTTATTATGAATATATAATAATATTCACAACTTCTGATTCAAATTTAGCCTTTCAAAGTGCCTGAGTCCCATATATAGGCAACAGAGAGAAGCATGTGTCACTGAAGACAATCAGAAGGATTTTTCCTCTCTGTTGACACGATGGGGCTTTCTTCCAGAGGAGTGATTCACTAGGTAAAAATTAGGAAGCTATTCAGTGTTTGCTTTCCTCTGGGGACCAATTTGAATTAAAGCTGGCCCTCCTTACATGAATGCTTATTCTTGTCACGGTCCTGCCATTCACTCTCTCCTCAGTCTTTCTCCTGCAGCTCTTGGGCTGTGTCTGAAAGCTGATGTTTAAACTGATCACCAAGGCTGTCCCTCCCCAAATAATTTCTTTTTAACTTTGAAAATTTCCATGGCATGATTTACCACACAGGCCCACAATTTGCTGCACAGCCAGTATTTCACACGTTGTGGTACAAGATCATAAATCGTAACATATTTGCCCGCTGCTCCTGCCAGTCCTGGTTTCAGAACAAAGCTAAAGCCCCACAGCCTCGCAGTTACCGTGTCCTACCCATGTTGTTCTGTATTGGCTACAAAAAATCGAATTTCTATACTTTTGACACACTTGAGCACAGGTTTTGTATGAGCTGTTCACACAGTTTCTATCGTCGCTAGAGGCTGTTTCAAAGTCCTTCCCAGTCAGAAGTAGCGTCACAATTTTCATATGCTTGCGCAGCAGCAGTAAGAGGCTGGTGAAATACGGCGAGCTGGAAATGTAAACTTTATGAGCAGGGTCTGAATTCTTAGCTCGGTGTCATTAACTGAGGCAAGAAGGGAAAATAGGATTATTGCATTTAACAGAAAATAGAACTTGGGGGTATGTCCTTCATTCTTCTTCTTATCATTGTATCACTTATATTTAATGCCAGTATCTTCTAAGGGTTTGCATCCCTGAATGCAATGATAAGGGATGTTCCAACCCCCTGCCACACCAGATTTCTGGGGGAAGGGGAAAATATATTCTCTTGATTTTCTCAAATCCTCCCACCTCCCTTCAGTCCTGCTAATGTTCCTTAGACTTTTGTTTGGTATTTTTTCTCATTTTTTCAGATTAAGGGCTCCAAGGAATAATACCCAGAGAAAACTCCCATGCAGTCAAGAAAAACCCTTATATTGTATCTAAGTTCTTTCTCCAGCTTTTTTTCTGCTGATATTCTCAGTGACTTCCTTTGTTTCTGATACACCAAACAAAGGATTTCTTAACAGCTGTTCTTCCCTTGACCTTAGTGAAGACTACCTGTAGCCTTCCCAAGCTTCACTGAGAATTGAGATTTCTAATAAACTGAAGTTATGCTCCTTGGGAAGAGTGAAACTTTCAGAATAAAGATGACAATAGTGATGTGCTTAGAAACAACTTGGTGACAAGGGATAGGACAAGAGGAAACGGGTTCAAGTTATGTCAGGGCAGGTTTAGATTGGATATCAGGAAACATTTTTTCACTGAAAGGGTTATTAAACATTGGAATAGGCTGCCCAGGGAGGTGGTGGATTCCCCATCCCTGGAGGTGTTTAAGAACAGGGTAGATGTGGTACTTAGGGACATGGTTTAGAAGGGGTTTTTGTCAGGGTAGGTTAATGGTTGGACTTGATGATCTTAAAGGTCCCTTCCAACCTCAGCATTCTATGATTCTATGATAAACAAAATGATTGTGTTAATAGATGCTTATCACTTAAAGATAATGAAAGAGCGAAGCAGGCCTTTATTTCTATAGCTTGTCTATAAGCAAGGGATAAACTGCATTTCTGTTGTATCTTATAAGGCAGATATAAACTTTTTTATGTCCATTTCTTTTGCTAAGGTGTTAAGGGTTCTGTCCAGCACTGCTCCTTTCGGTCTCAAGTTGCTCTGTCTTTAATAGGAAGCTTCAAGGAAGCATCACACTGTAGTCTGGAAAAGAAGATTTTATAATTTTTTTTTTTACTATGTGAGTGGTTCATTTGCCACAGTGCTCACCACAATTCTTTATTGCTCTTAAATGTGATATTCAATTTTTGGTTTTTTACTCACTTCTTTCAGTTCGGTCTAATCTGCGTCAGCACAGGAACTGTGTGAGTATGTGTTCCATTAAGTGTCGTGTAGTATCAAGTCACGTGAGTTTTAAGGAACCTTTTAAACTCACTTTTCTTTTTATTTTTAAGCTATTTGTATTGCGTTAGATTCCTCTTATGTTGACAAAGTAGAAAATATATAGATCTACCACTGACTGACTGGCAAGGACCAACCTAATATTAATTCACAATGTTGCTAGTAGATCCCCGTAATAAACAGAACATACGCTTTCAGAAAACTAGGGCAAGAAAAGAACTGTAAAGAATGGCCGGTCTAACCCCTGCCCCCGCAGGACTGCTGATGCTGAACAGATGTTTGGTCTAACCTGGTTTTCAATGCCACAAACAATGGAAAGGCCATAATATCCCCAGCAGGTCTGTTCCCCTGCTTCGCCATCCTTGCTGTTAGAAAGTTCAGCTCATGTTTGACCCAAGTCTTCCCTGTTTCAGAATAAGCTCATTATTTTTTGCATATAAAAGTTCAAATAGATTATTCCTTCCCTTTAGCAACAACTTTTCATGCAATTGAAGACTGATATTGTACCCAGTCGGTCTTATCTCTATTAGACTTAAAAGGAAATACTCTTTCAGTCTTTTCTCATAGGTCATGTTTTCCCGAGTTCTGATCAGCCTCTCCTCTGTACTCTCTCCCCTGTCAAACCTGCACGCAGCTGAGGTCCCAACCTGTACTGGATGTGGAAAGAGAACAGCTTTCTACGTCTTGTAGCTTATGCTCTTGTTTATATGTCCCACCTATGATGCTTATTTTTTTCAGAAATAGCATGATATGATCTAATTGTATTTAACTTGGGCTACACTGTAATAGCAGACACTTCTGTGTAGAACAGACACATGACAACTTGTCCTCTATCTAGTGTCTTGCAATTAATTATTCCCTCCTGAGTTTGGTATCTTGTACTTGCACTTAATGAATCCAATCCTGTGTTGATTATTTATTCCTCAAGAAATTTCTTTAGTTTTTCAAGATAATTGTAAGCCTGTCCTCATGCTGTCCCATTGACATGCTCTCCCGTCTGATAAAAAAACCCCCAAATTGCCATCACCCATTTATCACTATTGAATGGGGACATCCCATTTCAACTGCGAACCACTGACTGTGATGCAAGATTTTGACTTTCCATCAATTCAACCTAAAGTAATTTCCTGACCTGTCTTCAGGTGGAATAAATCATTCCCTGGAAATGTGCCTTTCTCTCTTGGTTGTAGGAGATTGAACGTACAGCACATACTAAATAGCTAAATTTTCATAAACTACATGCAGATATGATTAAAAAGGGAATTTCCTGATGTTACTCAGCAGACCAGTAGCAGAGCTGGGAAGAGGCCAATGCTTCTGAATTCCTTCATCTGGCCATTCTGCATCTTTTATTATTGCCTTTGTACATTGTATTACAAAGGAGAACTTTAATGTGCAGCTAAAATCTAGAAAGGCCAACCTTTGCTGTCTTTTTATAGAAAATTATTTCTTTTTTTCCTCTGAGACTCTGAGAACTTTCAGAATATGAGTATTGCTGAATGCAGTATTTTAATTTTATTTTCTTAAAGCTATTTTTAATTCCAGCACCTACTTCAAGTAAAATACTATGCACCAAATTACTAGGTATCACTTTGAAACTGCCCTCACAGTTAGGGTTTAAGATAGTATATATTAATTATAGTAATGAGGATCGATGTGATTCCAGCTTTTTGAAGTATTTTATATGTTACTGATTATACAGTTTTTCCTTTGGCCTATGTGGAACAAGGTTATTGAAGAGAAAATTTACAGGAAAGATGAAGCATATTATTCTAACTTTTTTTTCTTTTTTTTTTCTTTTTTTTCTTGAAGCATTTTGTTTCCTGGGCTCAGTTTGGCAGAGTATTTGTGCAACCTCTCAGCATTTTCAAGTTCTTGATATGAATTTTTCAGATCTTGTGTCTAAAGGAAACTGTAATAAAATAATTACTTAAATGGAATTAATCCCTCAGCAAGTAAACAGGAAGGTTGAGGACTCTCTCATTTTATCTGGTTTTTTGTCCTATTTTGTCTGTTCTCTGGGGAGACAGTACACCAGATGTAGAATATGCAGGCACCCATCTGCAAAGATCCTTTCCTGTACTTCCCCCCTGTATATAATCAGCAGAAGTGGCGCTTTCACTGCCGGTGGCTGGTCCTTGCGTGCGCGAATCTGTTTGACTGTTAAGTCAAACACATCCCGCTGGCTCACTGGCAAAAGGGTGGTGTGATCCTCCTTCAACAGCCTTGTCAATAAAATGATGTTGTTAATGGAGTCTCTTACACCTGAAGGTACATGCACAGTACTGAAGGCATTGTTAAAAATTAGGAGTTTTAAATTTTTAATAAGATTTCCTCATAGGAAATCTAACGAGGAAGACAATTAGGGCACCTGTATATCCTGTAGTTGAATCTAGAGGCAGAAGCGAACTCAGACAGAACCAGGAGTAATCTTCTGGCGAAGCAGCTGGAGATGTTCATCAGGAGCCATTGCTCCATCAGTTTAATTAGCCTGCCCCTCATGTTGCCCTAACATCCTGCTGCTCTCTTAGGACCTAGGGCGGCTCTCTGCAGAGCAAAGACTTGAAGAGGAGAAAGCTGATGAGTTGTCAATGTCCTAATCTCTCTCTGATGAGAAAACAAGTATATTTTATATTTATAATGTGTAAGGAGGAGAGGAAGAGACCAAGGATGTGGCAAGACCTCGTAGGGGAGAGGAGCAGTAGAAGTGGGATGTGAAGAGAAGCGTGTGGGGACAGACAGTGCATGCCCTTGGACCTCCAGGGACAAGAGCAGACAATACTTCACCATTGCTGCTCTAATGGCTTAGAACCCATTTTGTTTGGTTGGTTTAGTACAGAGCTGAATCTACTGAAGAAACTTGCGGCAAATATGATGGGGATACCTCCAATGATAGTTCAAAACTTGCCAATGTTCGCAAACTCTTGACACTGAGTAATAAAATTGTGTGAAATACCATTTGAATTTATTTAAAATCCATTCAAAAATTAGAAAGCTATAAATTTTGTTCAGAATACAGAAGGACTTGAAAAACAAGTTTTGAAGTGCTGTATCAGAAAAGAAAGAAAAAGGTAAGAAATTCAAATTCATTTAAGGTTAATCGTATCTCTTCTGAGATTCTAAAAGTCCGTTCTGAGAAACTGTCTTGCCTGAGGCTGCTGACTTCAGTTTTCTCTCATCATTAATCTTTCTTACATCGTGTGTCATATTCAGTGGCAGTAAGACAATTAAACTAAGAAATGTGAAAGATAGATATTATCCTCTCCACTTTATGTCAGTGCAATGGTTTTTCTAACAACTAAATCACTGCGAAATTTGTAGGACACAGAAAACATAGCTTCCTTTCCTGAAAATAATTTCATTGATAATAAGTACCTGAGAACAATTGGATGTTCCTGAATCTTTTTGAGCAAGAGTAGTACAAATTACATGTCTTATTATTTTAACAACAGGTCCTCTCATAAAATTCAATTGAATCAGGTTAAATGCTAAGCTTAACAAAAAGGCAAGAACCAAAAGTTGTTTGGACTGTTTTTCTTGCTTTTTTTTTTCTTTTTTGCGTTATAACCCAAGTTCCTGACAAGCATGCTGCAAAATAAAATGACAAAGCAGTGCTACCAAAGTAAATTAACGTTACCAATAGGAACAAGTGTTATCAGAGGGTTTTTTGATTTTTCTAAATTGCAGAATTTATTTTATTTTGTTCATGGTAGATCTCCAGAGTTGTGAGGTTGGGTTTTTGGGGGAGTTTTGAGGGGTTTGTTTTTATGGCTCTCATGATATCAAAATTAACGTTGCATGGTATTTCATATTTATAATAAACCCAGATGAGAAGATATTGTTTCTACAAAGTTTAACCAGTACATTTTGGAGGCAGCTCTATTTCTGTATTAAAGTTGTTTTAAAAAAATAAATTAATGCAACCTTCCTATTGTTAGGCATTTTGTTAAACTTCAGAACACGTAATACGGAGATACGCTAAAATATGAAAGGAGGTCTTTGTCATTTAGAAAAGATGTGCTCAAATTAAACACTGCAGACCAGTCTTGGCCTTCAAATACCGTTATTTTTAGAGTATGCTGATATGTCTTTTCCTTCCATTTGAAACTTCTCATTTTTCAAGACTGAGTCTGTCCCAGAGAACAAAGCAGTTTCAGTGCCTGTTCTTTGGAGAAGCTTTTCAAAGCCTAAGGTGGTCCAAGCGAAAGAGGCCGGTGACAATTTGGCTGCTTGCCTATTTGCATGTCAGGGCCCAGAATTAACTTATAGCTCACGGATGTGTATCCTGGATTTAGAGATGGTAACTCAACTGTTTGCTCTGTTATACTTGCGCAATCATGCATTTTACAATAATGTTCAGAAGAGTCATGCCTAGGATTTAGGTTATGATTAAATAGTTGTTATTTCGTCTAATAGTTGAATATTTAAAGTCTACAAAATCACTTTTGATGGTGAACCGTGTTCCATACTGGAGTAATTCCACTGACTCCAGTGAGTTACATCATGAAATAACTTTCCTCCTCTGGTTATATTCCACATGAAAAATGTTGAAAGCACAAAACTGTGCTGAAAGAATGCTAAACCAACCGAGTGAAGCAATCAAATCTGTAAATGCCTGTGGGCACAAGCCAATTCAGCCTTTACTTCATTCCCTTGTGCATAGAGATTTTAATTACATTATCACAACTTTTCCCCATGAAAGCCCTTGTCATGTTCATGGTCTGTCCTTTCTGAATTCACTGCAGTTCCTACCCCCATGAAATCAAAGGGACTCTTGCAGTCATTTTTGATATAACTCTGGTGTTTATCACTGACAACACTGACAACTTTCTAAAATCACCAATTCAGAAGCTGACTATTGTTCAGTGAACGAGACATGAACAATACCGCATCATTATGGCAATGGTTATTGGGTGCTGCCGTGTATTATGGGCTCTTACCCATTCCTGTAGTCTTTTTTTTTAGAGATGGAAGTTCCTTTGTCCCTTTTGTCTCCATGCCCGCTGTGGGAAGAGGTCAGTTAGTTAAGAAGGCAAGTTCTGTGATTTTTATTTATTTGTTTTGATAAAGGCTTACTCTCAGGAAAAGAAATTCAAAGGAAACAACAGCTTGGCGTAACACAGACTTGTCAACTTGGGCCCTGAAGCATAGTAGTTATGTTCAAATGGCTTTGGACTACAGCTATTAATCTTGAAATGGCTTATTAGCTCAGGTGCAATGTGTCGTGAATGTGCCTCTGCTTCTTCATGATCCTAGTCGCTACGCATGGAGTCAACAGGGGCCTCTGCACTGTGCTTTCCTTTCCTCCTGTGTCTGGCATGCATAAACAGGGGCGCGGGCATGCCTCATGTGCAACGGCACAGAAACTGCCCAGAATTGATACGCTTTCCTGATTTCCATGGCTTCCTTTAACAACCTGGCTAGTTCATACTGCTCTTCATTGCATGCAGCATGGGAACCAGTGAAATGGAGTAGCCTATTTCATATTTTGAACTTCTGTGGTATGTAGCTTTAACATATTTCCTATCTCCTTCCAGGCTCTTTATGCTACTGGCAGAGAAAAATACATTTTCTGTCTTTTTTTTTTTTTTTTTCCTTGCCTGCAACAAAATCATATCAATTTTCAAATTAAAAGTTTCTCTAGCATTTTCCCCCTTGAGGTTGTCTTTCAGAAGCCTACACCAGAATCCATCTGTATCCTGAGTAGTGTGATATGACAGGACAGAAGGAAAACTTGCACCTGCTGCTCTTCTCATTGACGTCACTCTCGAGAAAACTCAATAAAAGCAGGACTGTGGCAAAACGTTTTCAAAGATGTAATTAATTTTAACACAGTCTCTTCAGATATTGCCCAAGGCTTGAAAAGGTTTAACTAAACATAAAGTTTGAAGAGGCAATGAGCAGTAATGAGAAAGCAAAAACAAAAGAGAAGTCACCATTTTATTGTAGCATAATGATTTAATATCTATGTGAACTGATTATCTTCTAAATTTTAAGAAAAACCTCTTAATTTTCAGAGTACATAAGATCCAGATGAGAGCTAAAGAAACGTTTTGAAATGGAAGCTGTTTTCTTCCGTGTGTACGTAATACAGCTGGTCCCTAAAAAGGAGATTTTTCTCAAACAATATTTGCTGACCTGACATAAACTTTAAACCTCCTATGCAGTATTCCTGTTAAATGACAAAATAATCCATTTTAGTGACAATGATTTAAAAGCCCTGACAGATCTGTGCAATTATTCTTTGAAATACCTTGTAAGCAGAATTAATACCAAATAATATTTCTTACATGTGTGTGGTTTTCCCAGTGTAGTTCTTGAATTCTGTTTTAAGTTCAATGCCACTTGTAACAAACTTCTCATGCTTTCACTTTCATCCTTTCTTAAGTTTTGTAGTCCTTATAAAGGTACTATATTTGCATTTCATATAGAAAGTCGGTTTGCGGGTGGTTTTGGTGGTTTGGTTTTTTTAAATTAATATTTAGTGACATTTTTTTCCCCCTCGCCTTTGTGTATCTTCTGGGATGTAGAAGTGCTACGTTCCTGTAGCCCTAATCAGTCTCTCTTGTATTTCAGTTTTGGAGATCAGAAAATGTATGCATAGTCTGTGCCAAATCTCTTCTAACTTTTCCTTCTGGAAAGGCATTATCTGTCAGCAAACTCCTGGGCTTGCCTCATGGAAGTGCTTCATTGCCTGCCCTTTTAATGATTTTTTTTTTTCCCCCTTTCAGTATTTAAGTGTATGCTTTTTTCCCCACTAGCTTTTTCAAATCTCATGTGCTTAGAAGACTCAGCTTGTTTAGTATAACAGGAATCATCCTAATGCTTAGTAAGTCACTGAGTCAGCTTTGTCATATAAAGCTCAACTTGGTACTTTACATGTCAATGCATAAACACAGTTATTTAGTCTCTCTGAAACCCGGCAGGGCATCAAAGGCTTGAAAGATTGCTCAATAATAAGTGCTCGGGTTTGTCTGATAAAGGAAAAAAAGACAGGAGAATGAATACAAAAAAGTACTGTGGCTTGGCCAGCAGAAGGTAACGAATGATATATGAAAGAGCAAATCAAGCTGAGCACAAACCTGAAAGCAACCTGACATGAGTTAGAGGAAGGGAGGATCATGCTGAGGTGAAAATGAGAGAAAATTATCTTTTGTTTAGAAACATCAGCTGATTCAAGAGCTTATATACATTTATATACATTCAAGGAAAAAGCAAAGTCACTAAAAAACAGCAAAAGTGTGAGAGAAGAGGCATTTCCAGAACAAGAGAAAGAATGAGATAAACTGAAAGAATCTGACAACAGGAAGAAGCAGCTTTCAAAAGACATGTCAGAGTGTTTGACATGAATAGCGGCGTAAAGTGGAACAGCTGAATTTCACAGGTTTTCTTGCCTTTCTCATGCAGAAAGCAGATTTTGAAAGGGACTGCAATAAAACTGAGCAGATATATTATTTTGCAGGTCACTCTTCAGGAAACTGATTTTTAATTTTATTTTTTGGTGTAGTATTATTAAACTTCTGTTTGAGAGTCCTCACTTGCCCAGTGCCTCCCTCCAGAATTTCATCATAAGATTTCACAAATGTTTCAACGTTACATAAATAGATTGTTCTTTATTTAGCACATTTTTACTTCATCTATTCTATGGTTTTCTATGGTCTGGAAAATCTGATGCCTTGATATTTCTGAGAGTCATGATATCACCATATCATGATGTGTATTGTGTCATTGCTTCTCCTGAGTCATGGAATGTGTATGCTCCATGTTAATGCAAAATAAATTCAAGTTTTAACTTTACACATGGGAAGAGAGCGTGACTGAATGCATAGGTCAGATTCAGCTTGATTCTCAAAACCCAACCAGTTATTTGAGTTTAGATATTGAAACTCCACCTACAAATAGCAATTTTTCAGAGGTTGAGGAAGTATAAATAGCCCATGGCCATCTGGTGTTAGCCATCCCCTTAATTTGGACACTGTGTTGTTTCTGTATGGTGTCTTTCAGACAGGCAGGACAGAGTTATACTTACTTTTTAAGCCAGCAGGATAGAAATTGGCTCTGACCCAAAGTTAAGGCTTTAAGTTATTAGCTCAAGAACAATACTGTTCCAACCACAGGTCCACGGATCCTGGATATGTGCAGGCTTTAGTTCTGAAAGGACTGGAATAAATTTACAAATGTCCTTAAAAAATCCAAAACAGTTAGAATTAAAACTTTCTGGAGAGTTTTAAATGTAAGATGTTGATTGTTCAATAAACAGCCATACATCATTTCAAAAGTGCTCCGGAGCCTGGCAGACATGCTGAGTTGTTGAAGTACATTAGGAAATTAGCTCTTTCACCTCTTTTAGGAAATTAACTCTTTCACCTCTTTCATGGCTAAACCAGCTGCACGAGAGGAATTCACTGGGGAAGGTATGAATAATGTTTGTACTGATGTTTCTGAGAAACTCTTTCACTTATACCCGTGAGTTTGTTTTATATATGCTCTGATCTTCGGTGGGATTTAGGAGCTGTAGCGTGCTCGGTTACAGTGTGCCTGGGAATAGAGTGCCTTCCGCAAGGTGCTGGGATTGTGGGATGTGGTGAGGACAGCAGGCGCTGCCTGTGGCAGTCCCCTGAGAAACCCTGGCTCAGTGCAGGGCAGTGAGGCTGTGGTGAGCTGCAGGGGCTGCCAAATGACAGTACGCCTCCCGCTGATGATGGCTGTCCTCCATCACTGCTATCAACGTGCCAGTGACTGCTGCCTAAATAAAGTCTGTCTGCACTTGAGCAGAGTAGGCGCTGCTGCCGCTGTCAGCGCAGCATCCATCACTGCCGGAAACAGGGGTGAGGATTTTAGCCTTAATGTACTTAAAGTTTCCTGATGAGAGCTACTTTGGAAGGCATTAATGTTCTGATCTTGAGATGGCTGTATGCAGCTGTAGGTGCTACAACATATTTTCAGATGTTATTTAAAAACCCTGTATTGAGTTTGGATAAACCAGTCCTGAGGCCATGATTATACTAGGAAGCATGAGGCAGGCAGCTTGCTTGAGAGAGGCAGAAGGAGAAAATGGATTAATGATGGGTTTCAAAATGTAAGGAAGCTGGCTTTGGGATTTTTATTTTTAATTGGTGGTTGTTTGTCTTTAGGTGTTTTTTTTAGCTTTACTTTTCTTTAGTTTTTTTAAAGTGAGACAGAGTAAAGAAATGAGGAAAACATAAGTTGTGGAGGAAGAGGAGCAGACCATGATCCAGTTAAGCTAGCCAGTTTTTTCTACTCTGAAGTATGTTACCCACTATGAACCTGCTAAAGGAGCTCAGTTAGGTCAAACTAGGCCTGAAGGATATGTTTACAATCAACTCTGTCCAATTCCCAAATATTTTTTCATATAGTCTCAGGTTTTTATAAATTTTTTATAATGTAATATGAACTTCTGTGTTCTGAATATTCTATATAGAGGGTGGTGACATTTTAACCCCAAAGCCCTAATAAATACAGCTTCAAGAACACAGAAATTAAATTATTCTAAGGAAACTAAGGACAATACATTTCAATAATAATTGCTATCCAAGGGAAGGGGATGCCAAAAAGTTAACTGTGTCTTAAGAGCGCTTTTTGTTTTAATAAGACACTTTAGTAAATTTGGAAGTGTATTTTCTTCCTTTATCATGTTGCTCTGAATAGAATCCTTTAAGGATAATGTACACTTGATATCAAAAGCAGCATGGCCAGCA
>VXBO01005004.1:1684-13228 GCA_013400135.1 Rhinoptilus africanus
ACACAGCTAGAAGTTGTGGGTGTCTTTTGTTGGTTAGTAGTCTTGAGAAATTTGGTACTTGTTCATCTTCAAGCAGCTTGGACTCCTGTCAGGTGAAGAGTAACAGTTTATGCAGTTGCTGAAAGCAGTGGGCCTACCTCTTCATATGCTGTACTTAATATTCACAGGCATATAATAAGCTTTAGGAAAAATTAAAAACAGAAAACAAAAAAGTGTTTGGTTTGATTCCTTGATCATCTAGGTGGTATAAAGTGAAAGTAGTAGGAGGAACGAGGAAAAGGATTTTGTTTTTTGATAGCAGAAGGGCCTTGCTTCTGACTAAAGTGACTGCTTACTGTATAAAAGGAAACCGTGTTTTTCTGCTTCTTGCAGTACCCTTCTGATGCTGGAACACATTAAGCTGCTTCTTCCAGGATAACATATATATGCTTAAAATAGTCATTTCCCATCAAATAGCTTTATACATCTGGACTTAATTTCTAAGAATATATATAGAATTAGGAACACTTAAATGCTCTCTTTCAGCTTAACAAGTGTTACTATTGGTATGCTCTGATCACACCTGCCCAACAGTGATGCTACCATACATACTTCAAGGTCATAACCCATAATTGAGATACTCTTTTTTGAAAAAAAGGTAAAATTTGTGTCCTGAAATTTGACAGAAAACTTTACTCTTGGACAAATACAAATCCAGTGCAGAGATAGCTTACAGTACCCAGACTGGAATACAGGTAAAAGAGTTCATCAAAAGAAAAACCTGAACTCATGTAATAAGTTCAGTATTTCTTAGCTGCTGTATTAACTGTTCTTGATAAAAAAACAAAATACCACGTTGAAGCTAAACAGCAGATGCTTCAAAAAGTTATCATTGCTTACCCATCTGAACTTTTTAATATTAACTTATTTCTTTCTAGGAAGGAACAGAGTGTGAAGTTCCCTGAGGACTTTTCAGTTAACCTTCCTAATCTCCTTAAATTTATTTTACGTCACTCAAGTCTTTCTTCATCAGAGCCCTGTACCAAAGAATGCCTACATAAAGAGACAGTTCTACAGCAAGGACACATCTCTCACTTAGAGAGAGAAATTCAGAAGTTAAGATCAGAAATCAGTGCCCTTCATCAGGCCCACAATGAGCTTGAAGCACAGCTTTCTGAAGCTAGGAGAGAAGAACATAGACTGCAGCAACAAAAACACACACTGGAAAAGCAGCACAAGACTCTGCAGCTCCACAGTGAGCAGTTACAGGCCACATATGACCAGAAGAATCAAGAATTATTAGAAATGGCTGAAAAGCTTCAAGAATTAGCTGATGCATCAGAAAACCTCCTTAAAGAGAATACTTTACTGAGAATCCTGGTGGCATCAAGAGAAGGAAAGCTACAAAGCAAAGATGAAACAAAAGAATCCCTTCCGTCAGAGCAAATCCTTTCTGAAGATAATGATGTATCAGTTTCAACAGCTATTGCCACATTAGATGAAAAAAGGATTGATAATATTGATACCATAGAGACAGAGCACAGTAGTGGAAACAGGACAGAATGATCACTTACACAAAGTCAAATGATGCAGTACTGGGTAGGTATTTATGCAAATTTTATTGAAATTCATTGTAAATAAAGACTTCTTCCCCCACATGATCTAGAAAAAGAAAATTCAAATGGAATATTTTTTGTATACTTGAACAACTTTGAGATACCCATGTCAGAAGAGGAGAATGGAAAACACTTTCTGCACTTTACTATTGCACTTACTTGCAAACACCTATCCATTTAAATTAAAGATGCTGATTTTTAGGGGCAGCAGTGTGAAGCACCTCTGACTAAAGACCAGTTCTTTTTCACTGGCTTTTTCTTACAGCTGCTAAAAGATAAATTAGACCTTTGATTTATACCTTTCCATAATTTCTGATGTTTGCCCTTTACACTGCATTCTCTTTGCTGAATTAAAATAGAAATACTTCATTTGTGTAATCAGTAAACTTGAATGGACAAAGTCATCTTGCTACAACTATTCTGTTCTAGAACTTCATCACTTTGTAGTACTTTTGTATACCAGTTATCTGTCTGGAAACCTGCAAGAGCCACGTGTGAACTGTTCTCTACTGAAAACTAAAAGTCTTACTGAATTAATCCTTTTCTCCTTGATTTGTAAGAGGTCTAGAATACAGAAGTTTAAGCGTATGGGTCTGGCTATACATGCAAGTCTTATGAGACTACTATCTTAAAAAAAAGCTCTGCCAGGGTAAGAACAGCCCTCTGTCAGCTGTACCCCAATATTGTACTCAAGAGGAAACAACAGGAGCTTTTTGCTGCTGACAGCATTAATTTTGCTTCAAATTACAGGATTCAGTTGGAAAAAAACCAAGGCAATTGAAGCACTAAAAATGCAAGTCAAGATCTTACAGTAGAAGAAAGGGACAATGCTTTACTGACTAGGCCATTTTTGTCCCACATATAGTTAAAATTCTCAAGCAAGCATCCTAGACCTGTGTTACTTAGTTACTCCATAGATACAGGTACGAGAAGGAAGACTAATGCTTCCTATAGAGCTCAAGAGCTTGGACTTCAAAGAACAGATTTACAGTAGCTTTTTTTCTCATAGGCAATTAAGGAAGCTACGTATGAAGTCACAGAAAACAAGTGAGTGGCCTCAAAGCTTGTGTGCCTACCCTAAGAGTTTTAGAATATGTAAGCTGCCCTCAGTGGCTCAGTGTTGTTCCTTTTCCTCCCCTTTCTGCCCTGCCTCCTCCCTCCAAACCTTTGAGGTCCAGAACTCCCCATTTCACACATCTTTTTACAGTTCCTATAGCTGAATAATAGCACAGAGCAGGAAGTGGAAGGGATGTCCTTATTTGGAAGGCCTCACCACTGCTGGCTGAAAGCTTTTACAAACTTGCCAGCAATCTCCCTTCCCCATGTCAACATTTGTTTTTGTAGGAAAGACTGAAACTTACCTTGTAGTAGTACAATTCAATCACAAGAGTTATCTACAAGATACTTTAACTGAACTCTAAACTTGACTGTTTGTCTGTAGACTAAAATGCCTTTTTACAACAGGCTGTTAACATATACCTTAAGTGCTAAGTACGCAAACAGTGGTTCTAGGGATAGTTCATACTAGTTGCACTTATGCCGGTTTTAATAAGTAACCACTTCTGCAGCTTCAGCATGCAGACCTACAGAAGAGAAAAGCCTGCTCTACTGCCATTTCAAACTCCTGGAAACCTTCTGGACCATCCCTGAGGGTTCAGTATCCATCATTAGTTCCCAGGTTAGAATCCATCACAGTGGCAGTTTCCTTGCAGTAGCTACATAGAGAACTCTGTCCTAGCAGTCAAAAGCTTAACCTACCTAGCTGCAACTAAAGGAAATCACTTCCTTCCTACAGCTCCCATGTTTCCTCCCTCAACATGTTATTGAAGGCTTATACCTTCTTTTCAAAGAAAGTATTCTGCGTCAGGCCAACAAACTGTTAGGAGTAGGAGGTATGACTTTATGGCTGTGCACTCGAGTTAGTGGCAGAAACAAGCTTTAACTGCAGATTTGGTTTTGAAGGTCTGGAATCACATCTACAGTTGTGGTTCAGGAGTCCCCTTGAGTTATGTACAGTTGCATCACATTATTCCCATATGCTACGGAACACAAAGCAAAAAGCTTCTGGCAGCCTATTTACAGTTCACAGTTGTAAAGTAGTTCACATTACAGTAGTAGCTCCATCAAAATAGGCTCAGCTAAACATTCAAGTAACAGAAAACACTAGTAGTCTCTTCACACCAATATATCCCTGTGTCCATTGCCAGCAATGGACGTCACGCTAGGTGAGTTAGCTCCTGTCATAGAGGAATTAGGATACACAGTTGATGCAAAGTGCAACTTCTCAGTGCATGCAGTTGCAAACAAAGCTTATTTAATCCTCATCAGGGTGTTTTCTGATGAGTAGTGTGCACGTGACCAGCTTCTTCACAGTATGGAGATTCTTCTGCTGGTTACACACATAAGCGTAGTCCACATACACATGTTGTTCCAAGTTAGCTATGTACTTCTGTGCCATTTGGAGTCATCTTAGCTTTCCTTTCTACACAGGGTCCTTTAGCAGAGTACTGCACCAGAAGAAAGGGCTCTTTAGTTTCTCCTTCACCCACGATGCTTTCCTCATCTTCAGACTGGCTGATCCTCTGCAGACGCAGGTAACACCAGCAGCCCAGTATCAAGGCACCAAGGGCCGCAATAGCAATCAAAATAACAATAACAGTCACCACTCCAGTGGTGGGGCTGTGATCCATAATAGACATGGTGAATATTTCAGATTGTCAGACTTCAAGGAGATTCTTCTGTCCTCACTATCAATCAGGCTTGCTGCATCTTCAAGCTCCTGCAGTGGAAAAAACAGACACTTCATGAAGTTGGGCAGTCTTACCATATTCAGCAACATTATATTCATGGTTGGGATCCTTCACAATGGCACATGACCCTCTTGCATTCAGTGCTTTGGGCTTCTTTCACTCCCACAATTTTTAGTCATTTTCAGCTATTTCTTCAACAAACTGCCTTTGAAGATGCAAGTTTATACATCAAACTACATCAAATGAAAGCCAAACTTATTTTAACTCTTGACGCACTTGGCAAGATAGCACATGGTCAGCTTGCTATGAGGTAACAGTTTTTCCTAGGAGACACAAGATGAGACAAGACAGACACATAATAGACCATATGGAAATTATGCAGGTTAGTATAGAGGTTTAAAACTGGTTTAAAACTGTTTAATACGAATGCTTAATCATGAGTGAGCTCTCAAATCCATGACAAGGTGGCAATTCAGCTACCTTTAGTTTTCCTAAATGGTACATTTGAGTCAGAAGTCTGGCCCTTTTTAAAGTTTAATTTACAAACATCCTTCTTACGTACTAACAGTTCCAGGATTGGTAAGCTAATTGCAAAGGTAAACGCAATGCTAATACTTTACTATAAGCCTGTCCATACACTGGTCTGTTTATAAGGGTTGACTACCTGGTAATTAACTGGTTGTTCATCAAGCTGATAAACAACAGATGTTGCTTTATATGCATTTTTCATAAGAGGCAGGTAAAGCTGAATTTATTAAAGACTAACAAAACAGAAGGGGAAGGGTTTGAAAGCCACAAGAGCAAGGTTAATGTGGTAGGACTGCAGCTGAAATTGGAACAGAGGCAGCAGGCAGGAAAATGGGAGCAAGACTTCCTCAGTCTGCTGCAGAATTTGGGCAGGACAAAAGTGTATAGGGAATGTCTTTTGCTACTTCCACTTCCAAATTCACAGCACTGTTTAAGGCTCACAGCACGATCCGTGTAAGCCTTGTCTTCAATTTCAAAGCTATTATTTACAAAGTTGGTAGCTTTACATTTCTCCACTTTAGCTGGGATATAAGACAATGCAAGTCATTCATTACCTTTTCTTTCTTACTACTCTAACAAGGCAAACTCATGGAAGACTTTAGTAGAGACCAGAGCCAGTCCTTCCCACATATGTATCTTACCTCTGTAACTGCTGTAGGTACGAGTTAGGACTCGATACTACAGTTTCAGGTACAACAGATACAGTCCTTCATGGTTCTAAGGTCAGCTGCAAGTGCAGAACAACAGTGTCTGCATTGGCAATGGAATAACGGGATTATCTTCTGGCCAACATAAGTGCCACTCTATAGAAGGCCACATACCTTTCCAGGAAAGGTACCATCCTTGTTGCTGCCTCTCAGCTGCAGGAGCAGCATCTTCATACAAACCTCTCAGAAGTCAGTCTTAACCAACTCTGAGCCAGAACCATTAGGAATGAATCAAGGCAATTATAGCGCAGTATCTTTACTAACAGAACTCAAGCTAGAGACTAAGTTTATTCCCTAACAAATCATGGAACGGCAGAACCATGCCCAGTGCCACACAGCCATTTCAGCAAGGACACACCCACCAATGACAAGTTCAGCAGGAGCATCATTAGGATCCAGTCTCACATAACTAACTCGCACACACTCTGGCTACATTTCCAGCCCTGTAAATGACAACCAATAGCTTGTAGCATACCCAATACAACCAACCAGGTTACACAGACACAATTTTGCCCGAGCAAGAAAATAATAAAACCTAAGTACGCCCCAGGGCCTCAACAGTACTATGTGCCCACTGCAGCCAGAGACGCGTATGATTTTTGTCGTGATCATCTTGGTTCTGCAGTGCTTACTCAACACAGGGTGATCAGCTGACAGTGATTAAGAGTGACTTTCATGTAGTTCATTTTCCGCAGGGCATGTCTGAACTGCGGCACTATTAGATCTAGCCACATCAGTACAGCATCAGCATAAAGGATGGTTTACCTTGCTTCTCATGCAGGCAGTGCATGCCCACATTAAGCCCTCTTCTGCAGCTTGCACAATTACTAGCAGCAGTGACAACCTACTAGCACTGCTTCTCTACAGCAGTTTGACACAGCACAGAACCTTACACGAGAACTAAACAGTTACTGTCACCTAGAAAATAGCTTTTAGTACTTGAAACTAGCATTGGAAGTGCTACCCCTCTGACAGACTTGAAGTGAGTAGAGGCATCGGCTACACAAGGTATGAGACTTCACGCATCACCATCCTCTGTATCACCAGGGTGTTTTGGCAAGCTGTTTTTAGACCTCAGCATAATAGCTAGCAAGACACAGATGTTTGCAAGCAGTCTTGAGAAACAGGTTTGAAAGCGAGAGCTAGATGTTAGTTCTGGGCAACAAAGGACCTACATCTATCTTGAATGAAGGAGAATGTATTTCTCCCTCCCTCTTTTCAACAGTCACAAATTGCAATGGTCTCAGCTTGAGCTAGAAAACGCAGGCAGGTCTGCAAGTTCCTATCTGCAGGAGAAATGGGGCTCTTTAGGGGTGCAGACCTCTGTCTTGAGACAAAGCTTTCACTCATCAGGTTACACACTGGGCTATTGCCATTCCCATTTCTTCAGGGATCCTGAGGAGTACAGCTGGACCACGAAGTCCACTGTTTGGAAAGTGCTTTTCCTGAATACAGGAATAAAGCATGCACAGGAGCAGTTTAGAAGAGTTATGAGAGGCAGGCATTTATTGCAGTCCTTGTGTGAAAAGCTGCATAGTACTTTACTGTTCTTGGACACTCCTGTTTAACACCACAATTACTGCTTAATAACACTGCTACTGCTTGCTTGAAGTTGGGGCAATTTAACCCCTACTTCCACCTTTTAGAAAAATCCTGATATTAAACTATACAAAGACACAAATCTCCATCAGTCTTATTTCTCAGCAGGCACTGGGAAAAACCTCGCAGGCCCACATGCACCCCGCAAGTGGGCGACTTCAGTCACTGCCACCTCCCACCCAGATGGTGCTTCTAGAATATATAGCATTTTACAGCAGACGCCAGTCAGGAGCGTAAGTAGAGAGTTTCAAGGTACAGAGCTGACCAGGAAGAACACACCAATTATTTTGGGTATGGCAGCTTTGTTTCTTCATCCTCTGCTCTTGCAAGTTAACTCAGCTTGGTCATGACAGCTCCTTCTATAATAAATTCACATTAATCCTTTACAAAAGGACCAATTTAACAACTGGGAGGTCATCTTTTCTTGCAGAAGTCTTGCTCCTAACTTTACACACTGTGAATATTATTAAATTTACCCTTCCAGTCTAGGAGGTCGTTTGTATTTATTATCACCAACCAACTCAGAGCTCGTGAAGACAACTGAGATGTTAACAGTAGTAGACGTAAACAGAAAGTTGCAGGACCTGTCCCTGAAGCAGGATGTTAGACATGAATGCTTACTCCGCTTACATTAGAAAGTTACTTCTAGCTGGGTTAGGCTCTCCTATGTCTCAAGCCATTTTGCTTTGTTATGGACAGGTAGAAAGTGTTAGCGATTCAGAACTAGAACCTCCAGGATGCACAAGACTGATTTACCCTTATTAAACAACTCCCAGTCCAAATTTGAGTGCAACACAGCCACTTACAGATTCCTCTTAAAGATCTTCCTTGAACAAATCAATAGGATTTAAAATTCTGAATGCTTTTTGATTTGATTAAAAACGCAAAGGATCTGCATCAGTTTGAACTCTGTAACAGAAAAGAGCACAACTTCCTCCGGATGTACTGACCAGTAAATTCACTTTCTCTAGCCATGGAAATGAGCGTGACCTCACATTAACACTGCCAAGATAATCAGGAAGCCCTTTCTAGCTTCTATTTGGAAAGCTTGTCACACCTTTGCACCTTAGCATAGTTAATGCTAAGAGTTGTAGAAGAAAACAAGCCTACATATCTTTGGAAAGATTATTCCATGGACATTCACATTCTAGGAAAAGGACAACTAGATAAAATCCAAGGTCACTTTCTCAAAGCACTTCAACTCCACTTCTCAAGTGAGATAAAAGTGTAGAAGCCATTCCTGCTGCAGGCGTATCCTCTTCTTCCCACTCAAGGCGCCTGGAGGCAGCACCCCATATAAAGTCAGGTAGTAAGCATCCGTACAGATTTACAGTGGTACAAACAGCTAGTTAATGGTGTGTGATATAACTGGGTTGGTAGCACTGCTATTTTATTAGCTTTAGATAGTTTTGTTCCAAACACCTGCAGTGAAAGCTGCAGTGTTGTTGCTAGCTCCTGCTGCTATGTTCCTGGCTTTAGGTCACTGTATAGCTAGAGATAAAGCTCTCCTGCAGTCTCAATTCTGTCCTTAGCACCATACATGTTGCACAATGTTGTAACTATACTAGTAACAACATGTTATAACTATACTCGTAAGAACTACCAGAGAGGCCTTTGCTTCCTGTGTTGTTTTCTAGATGCAGAACTCCAACCTCACTACGCTTTCCACCAGTAGCTGATTGAAATAAAGAGTAAGCTGCCTTCAAAGTCCACTTCTTGATGAGAGCATTCTGTAGATATCATTAAAGTGATCTGAAATAGATTACAACTAGCTTTCAGACTCGCTTTTCCCTTAAAGCATACCTGAGCTAAAAAAGTCCATGAGCATACCAGAAGCAGCACTGAGTTCACGCATCACTTTTACTATAAGATATTAAAAGCTGTAAATCCCTAAGCATCAAAGGGATTGATAATATCATCCATATATACTTGGTGGCACTTCTAGTGCTATAACCCCTCCCACCACATTTGCTACCAAAGCAAGCATCTAAGCATATTTACTCATTAGCAAGATTAGTCAGATTCACTGGTGGGAACTGCAAATAGCCTGTCTCAGTTCTTACAGCAATCAAGCAGTGAAAACATCAGCTATAAGCCATTTTTTTTCATAAATAACTGCTTCTTTTCTTTTTTGCCTAATACCAGCTTCTACTCAGAACTTCATTTGTGAAGTTTCATTATCCAATTCAGAAGCTGTAAGTAAAGGACAAACAGAAAGGCAGTTTAAATTGCAGAAGGCTGCTAGGGGACAAATTCAGTACAAGGCTGGCATTAGTTTCTAAACCAAGTTTTTCATGAGGCATTCTGCTGCCATGTTCACTATCGTTAATGCCTGCAGGCATGCTTCTGAAAAGAAATACTGCTACCATAGAAGCCAAAGCTACAGGAAGAGGCTTCAAAAACAAATGTAGTATAGCTCACACAAATATACCAAAGTCCTCAGGGAGTTATGTTTAAGATTCAAGTATTACATCTTTGGGTTTTCTATTTTTGAAGGGGGAGGGTGTGTATACTTTCCATTACAGTATTTCACCTAAAGCAAGTTGCATGGGGTAGAGCAAAGGAAATGAGAATAAGACTACCGGTGATCTTCACCTTAAAAAATTAATTTAAGAAAAGAATTAGTAATGACTGGTTGGTTTAAAAGCCTCCATGTTAAGACCTTCAAGAGACAAAGTAGCAGTAGCTTGCACTACATGCTACTAATTGTGAAAAACACTTGTGCCAGTAAGATTACTTTTGAGGAATGCTGCATACTCATCACAAGAGCCTCCTTACTGCCAGTGGAAGATGACGGGAAAACGAGATCTGTAGCTCTACCACTGGCACACAAGTGCATACAGCACCCACGCTACCCAGCCATAGAAAGTTAGGCCTTTACAATGCCAGAGTGCTCAGGCTTCACCACTTCCAAAAAAAACCAGTGGGATCACTGTTATACTTAATTAACGCCAGTTAATGCCACCTCTTTCTGATAAAGCCAAACTACCTTGCGCAAAGTGGGGCTTGGCCAGAGGCTATTTTAGAAGCAGGGAGCTCTTTAGTAGCAGCCTTCAATGCAAATCTCCTCCTCCCAACCCTTATTATACTTGTGATGAGGAATAAAAGAGCAGGGAAGGCAGCTAAAAAAGGCCTTTCTGGGCCTAATTAGTTATGGACAGTCTTTCAACAACTTAACATTCAAACTACTGTTACAAACACTGGAACGAAAACCGATACCTAAAAGCCTTGACTGGAACAGCAGTTAGTTTCCGCATGAGGTGTAGTAATACCTTATGCTTAATCAAGAATTGCTTTTAAAGCTTTACACCATGCTAAACCTCAGAGAATTCAATATTTTACAGGAGACAGTAAGATGAAGAGAGCAGAACAGCTGTCTAGGAAGTTTCCCAGACACAGCGACACAATTCCAAGGGCAGGGAGACCCTCTCAGTAGGACAGCAAGGGGAATACGTTTACACTGTAACTGCCTGTCAGGCAAGTCAGACAGTTTATGCGGTACTAGAGGCAGGTTTTGAGTATTAAGACGATGTTTTCTTCAGAGGCAACTGCCTGACAGGCAAAGCATCTGTCGCACTCTAGATTTGTATTTGTCAGTGTCACATCCACATGAAGCTCTAATGAGAGGTCTGTCCTGAGAAGATAACAGAGTCACTTCTGACATTCCGTTATCACAAGTAACATGCTGCGTATTTCCTGTGACAGAGCTTAATTCTTGATATATGAGAATAATTGCTGAGACAGCAACATTAAGCTTACTAATAAAAGAGAATTCTTCTATTTGCACAGTCAAGGTGTCTCTGCAAATGTGTGGTTTGGTTGTGTTTGTTGGTTTGGTTTTTTTCAAAATGGTTTGGTCTAACAGCAGCTAGACTGCACCCACGTATTGCTGATGTTCAGGCAGTTTTTACACTCAGCTCAAATCTTCAGCCCGCAAGTACTGCAGAAGTCTATCACGTACCTGCACCAAGCAGCTCGGGCTGGGAGTCCTCTCCGAGTTCCAGAATCAGCTTAGTGGAAGAGCAAAGGACACACTGGTTTTAGATCTTGCCTGGCAAGTCCTCCTCCTCGCTCCTGCCCTGTGGAGAGGGATCACACTGGTCCCCAGATGCTCCGCAGCCCAAGCCCCTTTCGCCCTCGGCTCCCCAGAGTTACCCAGTGACGGCTAACCCTCAGCCTCCGCTACAGGCGGCAGGGAAGAGGATCCGATACCGCTTCGCCCACCTGCCAACGAGTCTCACAAGTTGTTCCGAACGAGTTCTCTGGGTCTATTCAAACGCAACACCTACAGACACACGGCCGCCCCTGCGTGCGTGACAGGAAGGGGAAGGCGCGGGGCAGCAGGGCACCGGCGCGCTGCTCGGG
>VXBO01005004.1:13494-82068 GCA_013400135.1 Rhinoptilus africanus
CGGGCCCTCCCCTCCTCACCCGCGCACCGCCAGAGGCCGTGGGCGGCCCGCGGGGGGCTGCGGGGTCTCGGGGGGCAGCCTTGGGGGCCGAAGAAGGTTGAAGCTGAGGTAAAGGGCTGCCCTGAGGGGGCGCGCCCCCCGGCCGCCGCTCCCGGCCGCCTCAGCCCTGTCCGGCGGCGAGGGGAGGGCGTGTGGGAGCAGACCGCGCCGGGCGGCCCCGCAGCCACCCCCGCGAAGGGACCGAGGTTTCTGGACTGGCCCCAGCGCTCCCCTCGCCGTCCTCTGCGGGGGTAAAACGCCTCGGCCACCGCCTTGGTCCCGCAAGAGGCCCTCGCTCGGCTCTCCGGCTCTCCGGTCCAAGGCCACCCCGGAGCCGCCGTGGTGCTTGGTGAGCACCGAGGGCCACCGGCCGGGCCCTCCTGCCGGGGCTCGGGCAGGCGGTGGACAGGCCTCCCTGGCCCTCAACGGTCAGCTGTCTGAAAGGGGTACGATCTCGTTGCCAGTTTGTCCGTTGTCTCGCCACCCCGTGGTGATGCAGTAGCTATGTAAATGCTCTAGGAAATTGCCCAATACAATTCTTCACGGGTTTCTTCACATTTCTGGTTAAGTTGGTCCTTACTGATGCCAGAGAGCAAAAAGGTGACGGAGTATTGTGACTCCTCTGATGTGGTATAGTTGCTGGCTAAACAGATCCCAACTCGTTTGAGGTTCATCCAAAGTCTTAAGAGGTTTCTGGCAAAAGGAGTTTTGGGGAACAGACTGTGACATAAGATCAAGTTCAGAAGTTACCATGGCTTTATACAAATGCCTGATTTATGATATAGATGCTGGTTTACATCATGCACGGTTTTCTAGGGAGTAAAACCAATTTTTCCTTGTGTTTACACAGTGTCCACCATGAGCCTGTGACAATCGTAAGGGCATTGTCTCTTTCCATTCTTATTCTGTGAAAAGCTAAATATGGCCCAGTACCCAAATGGATGCCTCACTTCCCCTGCTTGCTCTGAAAGCCATCCAGACTGGAGCTGTCTTTCACCTGGAAGCTGCACAGCCCCACTCACACATTTTGGTGTCTCCGGGGGCCTTCCTCAGATGACAGATACTTGTAGACTGCTCCCAAATCTTACGTAGCCAGTTTGCCTTATTATCAGAGAAGCTGTCTCATAGTACAGACTGCCCTAAACACACCATCTTGTTTAATCAAAAATGCATGGTGGCGTGGAATACCTGAGATACCACACCCAATTAAGAACATTTTAGAAAACTCATTGTTTAATTTAAAATTAATGTTTTATTTAAGCTTTGGATCTAACGAGTGTAGCACAGCATCCGTTTCTCTTGTCTTTATGCATCAGCCACCATACAAGAGATTATAAGGTACTACTAAACACATCTTTAAAAGTTTAGAATCTTTTTTGAAAGGAAGACCAGGCACTGGCACAGGGTTACTTTCACTATTAGTAACTAATGGTCTGAATTGTCTGGCAAAGCAATATTGGCGATGGCAGTAACTTATCTTTCTGTCAAGTGAGCAGATGCAGCGGTAGCCTTTGGGCCAGGACTTTAATAAGATGTATAAATTCCATTTAGATATTTGAAACTCTGTGGAGATGCCTGTTTTACTTACATAACCGTGGCTGGAAACGCCACTGTATGTGAGTGTCCTAATCCACTTCAGTGAGAAGGGTCGTGCCCTTTTGTACAAAAAGCATGAATGCAATTACAACAGAGATGACTGGTAAAAGCCATCCAGTAATAGCACAGCCTTAAGAGAAGAACAGCAATCTCTTTTGGCGTAATTTGAAAACTTTTTGCCTTTGAGAAACTTTTTATAGTGATTTTGTAATTCATATTTAGTAAAATGCACAGAAAAGAAAGCAGCTTCATTCACATCAGTTTCTTATCTTTGCAAATTGGCTGCTTGATCTGTGCAGGCTTACAGCATGGGAAATTTCCAGTCTTCTGTGCAGAAAGTACGCGGCTGTTAATCCTCCAAAATTGCTTAAAAACTTCTTTTACTTTGCCACCTTCACCTGTCCCCATTTAATGCCTGAGGCTTATAGGAGGGGCAAGGCCCAAGTCACCTCTGATCCTCACGGCTGGGAAGCAGGAAGACAGGAGCTTGTGAAGCATACTGGCAGATTCAGTTAAAGCAATCAAGTAACGTGTTCTTCAGCTGTGCTAGGGATGAAAAATTGAGAGTTTCCTCTCACTTACTTGCTATTGCTCCTTACCTGTGCACAAGTAATGTACAGTTGGGGACATGCAACATGCTAGTATAGGACATAGTTTTCTCTTCCTAGGAAAAAATGTAATTTTATCAATATTTCCCACAGTATTCATAACATATATAAACAGATTTAACAGTTTTCTGAATTTTATAGCGTCATTTAAAGTTTACCCTCTTGCTTTGATGCTTTCATATCACAGCACTCAACATTTTAAACCATTGCATATGCTTATTGACCTCACTGGGAGTTATCTGCAGAAGAATTCTGGGGTCAGTTGTAATCATTGTCACAGTCATCCTCATCTCTGCTGGAGCTACTCTGACCCCTAGCATAGTTTCCAGCAAAGTTGATTTTAAGAGTTACTAATTATAGAGTTTATTTGTTTTCTATTCAGGACTATACCACTGCCAGAGAAATTAATGAGCAGATTAAGATTTGCCTGCATTTTGTTTTGTTAGAGAGAAACTGTTTCCATTGTTGCAAATTCACATCACACTCTCCTTGTCTTTCCACAGCTTTCAGATAGATAATATGGCTATTTTAAATGTACCCCTTTCTGGAGTTTCCTTCTGTCACTTACAGCCTGTGTCCCCTAAGTATATTCTCTGTACATCTATTAACTTTGAATTTTGAAAGGTTACTGACAATATTTATTCCTTTAATAAGGGGCATTCGTGTTATTTCTGAAATGGTAACTGGTAAAATAATCCACTTGCTTCCTCCATTTCCACTTGAAAAGACAACAAATATGTATTACACCTATAATATATGTTCAATTTTCTGTTGTTTTGCAGCACTCCTTGTTGCAAAATGTGTTCAGTAATCATCTTTGCACCATAGAAAGTATATTGGGGAAATAGACTTGTCCACGCAGAACATTTTCTTATGTGTGTTTTAACTGTTCCTTGGAAATAGCTGTTTTGCAAGTCTATAGAGGGATTGTTAAAGAGCGAAAAATGCCAATATCTTTATTCAAGGACGTATAAGTGACAACTTGCACCTTTACTTACAGGCCCACTGGAGAGGACATATCACAGAGAAAAGGAGACCAAGCTCAATCTTTCCAGCAGCTTGGGCAGGTACGTTTTATCTTTTCTTATTTCACCTGAAAGAAGGGAATGAGAAACTATTAATCCAGCTCTGCACATGAAGAGGAGTGAAAGTATATGAAGAGTCTGTGCAGGTCAAAATTTAATTTTCAAAAGTTTTATAAAACTCTCAGGGTAATACTAAAGCAAGTCTTGTTTCCTCTACCAGGGCATGCTGTACATGCCCCAGAAGCTTTCATTGCGTTCTTCTGCTGTGGAACCCGACCAGTTTCCCATAGCCTTGTACTTAAGAAAGCATCTGTTATTTTTTGTACTTAGTCCTGGATCTATTTGAGATCTCCACAGCTTCAACTGTTGGCCAAAAGTCTGAGGCTGTTTCTTACCTTCCAGCTGTTTGACACACAACGTATTGGTTGACCTCTTTAGTATATTAGAAAGTTGTCTGTTTATGTTTGTTTCATGTATCATGTCCACTAAACTTGAGGCATTTTTTCCATGCCTGCAAAGCCAAAGCTAATGAGTGACATAATGTCATTGCAGCTTTTGTGCATTAGACAGCAAGTGGATAAATTCTGAGACCCCAATCTGAGTATTTTTTTTGTCCATAGTGAAGAAAACTAATTTCCAGTTTTCTAGGAAAGAAAAAAGTATAATGAAATTATGAAATAGATTCCACTAATAACACTATTTTAATTTTCCATTGCATTCAGAAAATGTGATGTGTTTGCTCTCCAGTGACACAGAATGAAGGCAACTGATACTCCTGAGAATAGGGAAATGAGCATGTCATTTTATTTTTAAGTGTTGGACAAAATAACAAAGCAACATCACTGGTTATCCTTTGAAGTTCTGAATATCCATTTGTAATTACATGTATGTATTCCTGTGTCCACTCTGCACCTTACTCTTGTTTTGCTACGACTCACAAAGTGTAAAAGCACTTTTGAGATTATTGTGAGGATAGACTCACTGTATATCTGAGTAGTAGAATCAATTAACTTCATTAATTCTACCTTCAGGAATACCATCAAAAGATAGTTCTTATGTGACAGCAGTAATGGCAATGACAAATTCTCTTATCCTGATTAGTGTTGTAAGTGGTACTTCATGATGACAGACTGTGAATCCAGGTCAGGAAAAAAGCGTTGTTTAAAACCCATTTGACCCCAAGGAAAATTGTATAAGTAATACCAGAATGTCTTATACAAATAACCCCAAAGAAAATTACCTGTATTTTTTAAAAAGCAACAAACCCAATCTGCAGTCACATTTTTGCACCTTTTCACTTACATATTATAAAGAAGGTTCCAAGTTTTCTTTTATTTTTATGAGAAAAAAGAGAAAGGAGAAAGGGAAGAATGGATTCACATTCTAAAGTGAATCCGAAAGAGGGGAGCAGCCAGGGAGAGCAGTGATAAGAAGGCATTTGTCATTAAGAGTCCAAGGACCTCTAAATTTTACTGGTATCTTCTTATTTCTTCCAAGTATTAAAAAAGTCCAACTGTAAAGAAGTCCTAGTGTAGATATGTATGGCTCTTGCTTATAATAAGTCCTTGGCCAGTTTTGGAGATATGGACAGGTAAATATCCTGTCCTGGAGACTGGAACTGAAGCTTTTCTCTCTCATGTTTACCACCATAAGCACATTTGATCAAATTAAAAAAAAAAAAAGTGGTTTTGAACATTTATAAGGTTTTTAGCCCTATTGTTTTTTACTGCTTCCTCTACTTGGGCCATATTTTTGTCTGACCTTCAAGACACGTATTGAATGTGTCAGCTGGGGAAACCCAAAGAAAAATCTGTTTAGATTGCTAATTTGCATGTTTAAAACACACTTTTTACTTTTTCAGCATACAGAGTAGGATAAGCTATTTGGTCCATATGCTTCACAATGTACTTGAGCTGCATTCACATAGAGCTAGAAATTCAGATTGGAGTGATACTGTTTTGAGGCTGAGCAGTCAAATGTTTAGTAACTTCTTGATGGTCTTACTAGATTTTATCACCATAGTTCCATAGTTCTGCTTTTTACAGCAAGTGCTTCCTGAAACAGTGTAAGAGCACTAATGCAAATCATAGTTTATACCAGTGTATTGCATTTATTGTGACAGATTGCCTTGCAGGGGAACATCTCTCCAGATGAAGCCTAGTTTGAACTTTCCCTACTGTAGCCATGGCACAAAGAAATCCCTTGTTATCTCAACAGTTATGCCTTACTCTGCTTTGAATTTTAGGAGCACTCCTGAAACCGAATCACAGTAAACAGTTCAAACTCAAAGTGTCAGCTGTTACAGAAAACCAGAAAACACTATACAGCTGATACCTACAAAAGAACACAAATTTAATGAAGGCATTTGCTACTGCACTTAATGATTACAACTGCCAGATATTAGTAGAGAAGCTAGAGGTGATTTAGAGACAAAATGGGTTTTGAGTGATGTAAACAGGGAAGGTGGAAATGATCTGGAAAGCTAAACCCAAATTGACAAATCAATTCAGACAGCTCCATCTAGTCCCTTGATAGCTCTGGTTACCAATTTTTTCTGCAAGTTTCCTGGTAAATTTTACCTGGACATTGTTGTTTATTCCTCTGGGATCCTGGAAGGCAACTCACAACCTTTGAAACCCAGGACAGGAATGTTGCATTAAAGCAATCAGAACATTTAACATAGGCAATATTTAATACACAAAGTAGCTGTTTTATCTATTAGTAGGAAAGACTATTAAATATAGTCATCTGGTTACAAGCAATTGTTTTAGTTGCAATTAAGACCTTCAGATTAATTTCCTGAATACTAGCAATTACTATACTAGAAGCTGACCATAAGCTGTTCTCATGCTGTTTGTGCAAAGGCCTTCGTTCTCTTTCGCATTCCTGAAATTTAATCTATCTGTAACTCTCCCCTCTTCCTTTTACTTCCATTGTTTCAAATCTCAAGTAAAGACATCTTTATCTCCTTTTAAGGATTAGGTGTACCCTCCCTCTGAAAATCTGTAGCTGGACCTAATTTGAACTGATTGTGCTCTGCAGTAGCTGTGTTACTCTATGTTAAATCCTAAATTTCAGAGTATGTGACTTTTGCTACATTATAATTATTGGTAGTGTTCTGTGACCAGCTTACTCAGGGATAGCAGGGCCTTAGAGGGTGTTAAATGGAAGTTGGCTGTGGTGGATGGTGCGTCGGTCAGTGTATGGAGGACCGCATTTCCTGAAGACGGACGGAAAGCTGCAACGCTACCAGAGTTCAACGTGTGAATCTAGGGAGAGAGAGGTGCTGTACTGTATTTACCAACATATGCAAATCCTTAGGGGAGAGGGGGTTTGAAGACAAAGAAATTCAAGTTGTTGACCCTGTGTGGTGAGCAGGGCACAAGAGGAGTACATTTGTGGTTGACTGTTTTGAAAGTAATATTTTCCACCCTTGTTTCATCCCCTAAAATGCTTATTTGAGCAGTGCCAGCTCCCTCCAACGTTCAGGGAGGGCAGAGCTGTGAGTGCCTGTCATCCAGGGCTATAGCCTGTGGGCAAGGAGCAGAACAGCCTTTTCTCTACTGACCTAGCTGTCTTGCTGACTCAGCTTTCAGAGAATTGTGTTTTTATAACTCTTTCTTTTGAGAAATGTGGGTGAAGTTGTATGTGTCAAAAGTTAAGTGTAAGTTTGATTTTTATGATGTTTTTGTTTTAAATTGCTCTAGTTTAGAAAATCCTTTATTACAGCAGAATTAATGCACTGGCAAAGCTGTTCCCTACAAAACAGTTTACAGTAGCTGTTGGCATCAAATGTTTTCTAGGCACTACATTTGCCACCTAGCAACCATGCTAGGGTAATCTTGATGCAAGTCATCCATGTGTGCAGTCCTGTCAGATAAAGGGACTGTGCTGCAGGATTACCCACCCGTCATTAGTCATTAATGACAAGATATCTTTTTTACAATACAAAGTGCCCTGCAGATTCCCCAGGGTGAATGCATAAGACTTCAAAACAGCATTGCATTTTTCTGTAAAAGAAAACCTATACAGTATTCCTTATGGTGAGGTCTCCAGTCAGCAGTTATTCTCTGGAAGTCAACTTTTGTAGGAAATACTTGAACTTTTGTCTTCCACTGTATTTCAGAATTCCAAAACTGGAAGTGCAGATCAATTTATTACATTGAAAAGTCTGTTATCCTTTAAATAATATGAAGACATTTCTCTTATTCTTGTCTATTCCCTAGGTGCTCTTACACCCTGCCTGAATACCTGCTGTATTCCCTAGGTGCTCTTACACCCTGCCTGAATACCTGCTGTCCATTTTAGAGACCTCTGTGTCTCTTGAAGAGTTTCATCTCTACTAGACTTTCCTGTGAAGTTTCTCTGCTATTATTCATTATTGCAGCCATACTAATAATGGATAGTCTGGATAGCCTAGACTATCTCCAGAGGTAGACACTGTGTTTGTTCCCATGCTAGCAGCTGGCCTATGGCACCAGCCAAGTGCTAGCAAAGACAACATGCTGTACTGGGGCTTGTAGGATATTGCAAATTGAATAACAGAACATATGGTGAATGGTGCTGCTGGAGAGAGCAGTTATTTATTAACATAGGGCAATTCCCTTAATTCATTTAGGCTTGTGAAGAGGCAAGAACTCTATGGTGAGGATATTAGCAGGAAAAACAGAGAACAGGCAATCTGAAGGACAAGAAAAATGCTTAAAAAGATAAAAGAGTATAGAGAGCACTGGGAGACAGTGACAGTACTACCCCAGCAACTTGCACAGATTATTCCAAATATGATAGCCCCTTTCCATTTAACTTGTTGTTGAGGCATCATACCTATGGAAAGACTCTGAATGTAGCTTCAGATGGGATATAGGATATCAGATACAAAGTGATTCTGGAAACAGTCTTCTGGCATTAGGTATGCAGGTTTTTTTAACAGAAAAAACAACACAATTTGTAGGTACTCAAACATGAAAGCTGTTACTTAGGTGCAATTTACATCTGTGAACAGTTATAACTGTGAACAGTTTTACTTTACCTAGTGTATAGTTTTCCTTGGAGCTTATTTCCTATTAGATGTCTGGGTAGGGCTGTGACCAGTGTGATTATTTGTATCTCATATGTCCATTTTAAGTAGTAACAGGTTACTTCTCTTTGCTGGAGTGTCAGTGTGTAGCCAGATAAGCTGCATGTGTACACATATTGCTTAGGTTGTATTAATAGCCTAAATTGCTTTTCAGTGTTTTAGTCAGATTATTAGCAGTTACTCAAGCCTGTATAGTAGTGCAGAGTGCCTTCAGCCCATTGTGTTCATGTATATGTTTCAAAGATGCATTTAACCAGGCTATGAATCTTGAATAGTATAAAGGAAAAAAATAAATTAACAGCTTTGATGGACTTGGTATTCCAGCTTTTTATGATGCAGACAGGCCTGAAATGTGAAATGCTCTTTCAGTGGTTCTTGTGGTATGTGACCAAGCTGTGTATTTTCTGATTGTTTAATGGGGCATTATTTACTAAATACAGATTAACAGCTGTAGCTGAGAGATCTACAGTGTGCTCAGATGGCTGATAGGAATGAAATGCAGATAGTAGGTCACAACACTAGAGAATATGAGTGGGATCTCCAGGCTAGCAGGCGGTACGGTTCAGAGAGTTGAAAAGCTCAAAAGAAACTGTTGGGGAAATCTGTATTATACATCTCTTCAGCCATTGAAATGCTATTTAGGTTTTTTAAAAACAAACAAACCCAAGAACTTTTTGGAATAGAAATCAGTGTATTACCTAGAGACACAAAGGAATCCAGTAGTTTTACCTTTAGCCTGTGGCAGAGCAGGCTCCAACAGCCAGTTCTGAAAAGAATCAAATTGGAAGTGACAAGAAAGATTATCACAGGCCCAACAGAACACTTAGACCAGGTTTCCATCTAATTTAAGACACTTGGAAAGCCTCCTAGACACAACTGATATCTTCCTTTTCACAACGTTGGGCAGAAATGTAAACAGATCATTCTAGAGACCTGTTTCTTACTGCTGAGTTAATATAAAAAAAAGCCTTGTAAATGGAAATCTGACATCCATAGTGTCACCTGTAGATATCCATGGTGTAGATGTGCCAAGAATAGGAAGGTGTTTATTCTGTGATAGGAAGACGCCAGACAAGGCAGATAGTGAGATGTGCCAGACACCTGGGTCTACCAAATAGCTATTTTCTATTACTCTCCTTTATGTTCAGACTCTTCATGGTTCCTCGTCTTCTGTAGTTAACTACATTATCTCATCTGTTGTGCTTAGGGGAGTTTGGGAGTGCAGTGATACCAGCCCTAGTCCTCATATGTGTGTTCAGGCTGTATCCAGTGCTTCTAAGCACTGCCTCATGAGGTTAGAATCAGCTTGTCTAGGAGAGGGTGCTCAGGAAAATTAGATGTGCAAATTTAACAGGCACTGATTTATAACAGCTCAGTCTTCCATCAAAGGTATATCCATAGGTAAAACTCACACCTTGTCAAAATCAGAGCATGTGCAACAGAGTCATGCATTTTAACTACCTCAGAGGTTTAAGTAGAACATGTCTGTTCCTCTCTGTCCTGTGAAGCCAGGTACCAACTAGAGGAAAAGAGGGAACAGTGAGAGACAAGGGCCAGCCCTCCAGATCACCTGGCTTGCAGAGGAAGAATCATTCAGATGCATCAACAGGAAATTTCTCTAACCTTGTCATATTTTCTCAGAGCTACAGTGTTCACTTTAAAAGCCTTTTCCTGCTGTAACTTCCTAACCCCGATGACTCCTCCTTAACCTTGCAGAAAAATGACACTCATTGCCCTTGAGCAGGGAGTACTGCTCAGTACATACTGATACATAACGCATTGCAACCGCTTCTGCATCTCATGTCACATTCAGCTATATTCCATTTTATTGCTTAAAATCCAAGAAGATTACATTGCATGTCACACAAGCACATGGTCTAAAGTAACCTTATAGTAAGAATTGCTAAGCCACCAGCTTTTCTCTGTGTCTTTCAACACATTTTCCATGATAAATTGTTGAAATCAAAGTCTTCCAATATGTCACTGTAGACCTGAGTAATATTAGAGTGCAAGTCAGTCTTCTGGACATGCTTCTTTTGCATGCTGAATGGAAATATCTGAATAAGATGTTCATTTGTTACAGTGTTCTCCACTCAGCTGCATATTTATTTACCTTAGCTAGTTTGCTAGCTTTTCTAACCTCAGAAACCCATGAGTCAATATGTTAACGACAAATGCCCCTAGAGAAGGGATTAAAATGCCAGAAAAAAAAAAATAAATTTTTTTCCTTCTATTTAAAGAGTTAGCTTGAATACATTTTCAAAATTTCCTTTGTAACCAGGGAGGTTGGAAGAGTACATTAAAAATAATGAAAAGTGAGATTCTTGTCTCTCCAAGGGTTTGGGCTTAAAGAAAGGACTATATATCAGAAAGCTTGAGACAGCAGCAAGAGACCAAAATTCTAAATTGAGCTGCTAAACTCAATTTTCCCAAAGATCCTAGTCTTCAGTCAAATGTGACCAAGTTGTTCTCAATTTCAGTATCAGGCATTGGTATCGAACTACTACAAGAAATTTCAAGGCTCAGTGAATTTCTGTTTAGGATAATATTTTATTAAGTGTAGTCTTGCACAGGGAATTCAGAAAACCTTTTCAAGCAGTGTCTAAAGACTCTTGAGTTAAGTCTCATTCAACGTTAAGATTTTCCTTCTTAGAGAAAAAGCCTATATTAAGAATTACTGGCCAAACTGTCAAAAACAGAGATAAGGAAACAGCAGAACACCAAACTGGAGACATAAATAAGCCTTCCTCGTAACAGCACTATTTACAGGCTGCTTATTCTGTAAAATAAGGTTAATCGTTAACTTCAGGCAGATTTGGGCCTAGACCGTAGTTGGAGGATAACCTTTCTGAGTTAAAAAAAAGAATTGCAACAAATCTATAGATTGTCCTTTTTGTTGACAGAGAGTTATAGGCTTTTCTGGCAATACAGGCCTCTGTCTTTGAAGGTATTTGTCCCAAGTGTAGTGTGAATGACTGCAGATGTGGTAGCAGCTCTGTGTCACTAGGCTACTAGGTGATGACATTGGTTCCATTGCTGGTCTGTTTCAGTCACGTTTCCTTGGATCGTGATCAAAAGTCTCACCTAAATCTGTGTAGGGATACGTTGGCATGGTGTGGTAACTTCTGGAAAGGCATTTCATTTGTTCCTTAGGCTGTTCCTTTTCTTTGCATTAGTTCCCATCTCTGCAGACCTGTATGTTCCTGGCAGAAACACTTCTGTTCCAGTGCAGGCTGGTTGTGTTCCCTGGAAAAAGCTGCAAACAATTTTGCATGTGTGAGAAAGGTGAGAAAAGTGGAATCCTCGCCTGCTCTGATTTTAAATAAAACAGTGATTGTCACACCTTCGGAAGATTAACAGCAAGATTGCAAAAGCTCTTTACGTGTTCTGGTAGCTGTCAAGATTAAATTTGCTAGTCTGTTTTAAAAAATGTGTGAATACAGATGGATTTATTGTGGAAGTAGCACCTTCTGCTTGACATTAGCTGTGTACAGCAGGCCTTGGTGTAGTTCTTGCATTTGTGCCCAGCAGCCACACAGTGTTAGATTGCTGCCACAAAATGTTAAGAGTTTACACTCATGCTCAGGCTGTGTTAAAACCAAACAGTTATACTCACTTCTTCCAAGCTACCAGTGCAGTGGACTGTGTTGAGCCAGGCACATCCTGTGTTCACACTAAAAATTGGCAGAGCAGTGAATTTTGGCACCAGCTGGACAGTACTTGGACTCCCTATTCAAGCTCCCCTTTCCGTGTGCATCAGCATGCGGTTCTACCGTAATTAGTCAACCCTAGAATTAATTTTGCAGCCAAATTGATGGATGCAAACCCACAGATGAGATTTTTTTTTTTTTTAGAATCCCTTTTCTTATTGTATTAGATGACTATGGATCATTTATGTAGTTTTAGGGATTTTAATTTTTTATTATCCTTTTCTCCAAACCTATCCTTTCGTTTAAGCAAAACCACCCCTACATTTGTATTCTGATGACATAATACATAGCCTAGTAAAATCAAACACCATGGCCTGCATCTGTCTACGCAGCAGCCACCAGTGACAGAAACTGTGGCCCACACTCTTATGTTAGTTAATTTACTGTACTGAAAAGGCAAATTGCTAAGTGGAAGTCATGTGAGGATCTTCTAGTGAAGACCACATTTAAAGTTGCCTAGAATAAACCTGCTTTTTCTTTTTTTTTTTTTTTTTTTTCCCTTTCCTTAGCTAGAACCTTTGCTATGACTTCATGAGGGGCTAAAGTGATGGTGTCTATGCAAAGAGTAGAAAGGATTCAAAGCTTGTTTAACTGAGAAGCAGTGGGATTTTTACTTGCTAAGATTTGCATCTTCCAGGTCACTATTTGCTCCCATTCAGCACAGTTTTGTTTAGGTAACGATACTTAGATGCTTCTTCAGATGGTACATGCAGTGCTTTACAAATCCAAACTGCAAATTGAAAGCTTGGAGCGATGTTTAAGTAAAGGTACAGCAAAGAGATTCCTTAGCAGCATGGAAGAGTCAGCTTTAAACACTTCCCTCTGCTATGCAACAAGCCATCCTACCCTGGTGTAGATAGAAACTTTTGAGCAATTCACCTCTTTAAGCCTTTCAAGACTTGAGAAGTAAAGATGGCAGAAGACACGTTTATGGTGGCAAGCAGAGACAGTCATGTATTAGATTTATCTAGGTTCTGAGCTTGTGAATCGTGACGGACTTCTGGTCAGGAAGCCATTTATGCAAACTAACACAGGCCAAAACAGTCAGAACTGGCTGGGAGCCCTGGAGTGTGAGAAGGGCTTGTGTACCATTGCCTGCACCTGGCTGCGGAGCAATGCCCAGGGCAGATGGGGACCTGGAGGGGTGCTTGGTAGGGGCACAAAACATTTGTAAGACTGTTGTATTTGAGATAATATGTAGTTTCACCACATGTTGTATGCTCCCCTAAGTGCTGTCACTTCTGTTTCATAGTGGAGGGCAGGAGGAAAACAAAGTGAGGATCACAGATTGTATGATTATATACTATTGTAGCTTGCAAAGCCATAAAGCAGATGCTACACAGTTCCAGTGATAATTATCACTTACTTATAATTCTTTATAGCACATTTATCAAATGGTGCAATTTAGCTCTTTTTGGTACAATTGAGCTCTTTTGTAGAAGTCTTGATCCTGCTCTGTTCACTCTTTTCAGGGCAGACTAAATGTATTCCTGTGCTAAATGTGAGGGGTTTTGTCTTTATTTTCCCAGTAAGTTCTGAAGTGACTTAATCATGCCAATGAACGTAAGCAGTTTCATTTGATACTGTAAGCCGGCAATTAAGGACACTCTAAGACTCAATTTTGGAGTGTTAGAAAGCAGGCATTCTTTAATGCAGCGCTGGGCACGCAGGGGATCACTCTGCCCAGTGTGTGCGCCGAGTTGCTCAACTACAAAGTTTATAAGCAATCAGAATATACATATTAATTACATTTCCCAGAAATCATTAAAATATTCATGTTATTACCTAGAACTCATTAATATATGCAAATATCCTTGACACATGCGCATCCATGTCCATTGGTGGTCTTCCAGGGTCCTCTGGTGGTCGTCAATAGTCTTCCTCACCATGTCCACTGGTGAACTCGACCCTCGCCCATACTCATTCATTTCATGGCTTAGTTTGCAACTCCTGTTCTCACAAAACTAGCTTATTCTAGCATCTCTCCCTATCTATTCTACTCAAGGATACAACGTCTCAAGACTTCCTTTTATCCAACTAAGCCTAGCAGGTGTTTAACCCATCTACTTACAAAGCATTTCGAACCATATGTTCTTTTTACCTGGGTAGCAGTAGGGCCTGAGGGGCTTCCACCCCAGCGTTTTGTGCTGTTGAAGACTACTGTATCACCAGCTACTGTATCACATTCTTCGTAGGTACTACATTTCCTCCTCCTCCCAGTGTTTGCCTTTCCCTTTTAATCGGCAGAGAAGAGCCTGTAAAAAAAGAGAAAGAGGTGTAATTAGGACACCAAATTACTAGGTGCATTTAACAGTAGAATCAGAGATCAAGAACTTGGCATCTTAAGTCCATCTTGGCTCAGCTTTTCTGATTGTTGCTGAATCATCTTAGGACACAGTTTTAAAATTGTATCATCAGCCCCATTTATAATAGAATGTATCATTCTATTATAAATAGAAGCTTTCGTTAAGCTCTTCAATTGAGGGTCCCCCAAAAGACCCCATCTCTTTGGGAAAATACCTTATATGATACCTCCATTTTCTGCTGTTGTTGTGCTCCTTATGAACGGTTTAGTATGTGAGATAAAGGAATCACATGAACTATACCAATGCAGAGGTTACTACACACATGCAATGAGTGAATCAAGGGTAAAGAATCAGTGCAAAGAGAGAGTACAAAAAGGTAACAACACAATGTCAAATAGTGAAGGTGCAGAAACACTGCTGCAGCATGATGTTATTTGAAGTAGCTCCATAGTTTGCCAACAAATCTGGTATCTGCTGTCTTCAGTGAAGGATCTTTGTGTTCCCTGGCTTATGGACTGACTGCCAGAGCAAGATTTCATTGGGAGAGCTCGAAGGTCTAAGCCTGCAGACGTCTTTCCCTGTTATTCAGGATGTGATACAGAAGAAAATATCTAGCCCTCAGCCACATTATGTATACACCTGCAGCTGCAGATAGTAGCTGTCAATCTAATAAACTAATTGGCCTAGAAGACCAAAATATTTAAGCACTATTGAAAATGCTATTATGTAGACTGAATAAAAATAGCTTATCCTTCTTTGAATGAATGCCTGCTAGGCTAGATTGGGAACCTCCCAGTCTTTGCACAAAACGATTCCATTCTTTTGAGTGAATATTAGAACTGATGCATTGACAGAAATTGTATTAGTACTCCACTACCTATTTTTGGAAAATATTTATATTCAAAACTATACTTAGCATTTGAAGAGTGTTGACAGCATTTGCTTTGTAAAGTTGTGGTTGCAGCCATAGAAGCTGTTTCAGTGTAATTCATGTTGAATGTGATCTTCAGAGGAAGAGGAATTTGCCAGATGAAACTGCATTCATTTCTTGTGTTCCACCTGCAGTTTCGGACATCAGGACAAACTGCCCAGAGAATATTTTAGCAGTACAAATTCCTCAATAAAACACACACAAAAGTGTAAGCTTTCCAAAGCATATTCTTTTAGTGATATTTTCAAGGCAGACCAGAGAACATGGGTCTGGAAATGGGGCATGTTTAGGAGGTTTTCTGAAAGTTAAATTACTGGTGATATTACCAAGGCTTCTAAATGAGATCTACTCCCTGCAGTAAGAAATAGCTGTGAGGAAGGTTATTATGACCAGAGAGATATTTTTGTACTAAACAGAGCCTGGAACAAACAGCAAGAAAACCTTTTTGGCAAAATAGTGGAATTTTTTACACAGTGCTGTTTTTTGAACTTGTCACTTTCAGGCAAGCTAGTGAGGCAATATTACCTATTTAGCTATAAAATTTTCCTGTTTCCTATACTTAGTGTTCAGTGTTTGTAAACTGTCTGGTCTGTCCTGAAAAGGCACAGGTGGTGGTGGTGGTGTTTTCTGTCCTGTTCCATCACTCCTCTCCATAGCACAACACTTTACAGGGCAAATCAATTTCTAATTATGGTAAACATCTCTTCTTCTTGTTCGGATATTGTGTAAATGAAGATAAATGAAACTTTTTTCCAAGCTGCAAAACTGTAGATATATGAAAAGTTACCGGTTCCTTTTCTTTCATTACCTTCAGATTTTGTTCAGGGACGGGTTTTGTGTCTTTGTTAGGAAAATTCACATTTGTATTTATTAACCTTGTTTCTAGAAATTGTTAATAACTTTTATCAGATTAGATAAAGTGCTGTCTCTCTAACGCACTGAAAAAACCCTTCTTGAAGACATCTGTAGCCAATGCTTGACCAGATGTGTCTGGTAACTATGGGTATTTTTCCAGGCTTTAAGTTAGAATGAGATGTTTTTCTGTGCTACTGCATTTCTTTTTGTGTATAAAGTATCAATAAAATATACAGTTCTTCTGGGAGGGCTTATGTTTTAATGGCAGATGAATTATTTATGCACCAGCACTTACAGAAATGGAATTGCCATATGTTAATATACTGAAGAGGAGTGAATACTGGCTTTTAAACTTACACACAGAGGGATGAAGAAAAACAGCAAATAGTGGATTAGAAGCCTATAAATATTACTCTGAGATTAGGCATTTAATATATTTTTGTAGCTTCTGTTAAAACAGTTCAGCTGCTGAGTGATACACTTTAGTTCTTGAAGCAGAAACAGAGAATTTAATATAAAATATAAATGTATCAAATGTTTTAATTTGCCTAGCTGAAAACTTAATACAATTAATCAACTGTGTCTGTTAAGATGCCTTTTCTTTAAGTGTGACTAGAGGGAAAACTGTGAGAAGGATTTTTAGAAGAAATTGTTTCATTATATATGTAGAAATAAAATTAAATATGTACACAAGCCTGTGAAGTAGGCAGAGAATTAGTCAAGGTGTAATACAATTATATAATGTCACTGAAGTTGGACTAAGAGTCCTGAAAAATATGGGCATTATATAGGCAAGTATTAAGACAGATGGTCTTTAGCTACAGATACGGACAGAATCTGCAGTTATTGCAGTAAGGTGACAGTCCTTATTTGGATTTACTGAGTTACAGGTTTCCATATCTGAAAGTTCCGTTTTATAAGTGGTTCCATTTGTAGTGCAGAAAGGTTGAGGGGGGAATAAATTATGGATATAAACAGAAGATCTGTGTATGTTACATGACAAAAGATGTGTCCTGAAGTACCATTTCAAATGGTTGTAATAATCTTTACTATCAATCAGTCTTTTATAAAGAGTAATTCACCGGAACGTGAACTTGCAGAAACACAGAGTGTGCCATTAACTTCAGAAATGGGTCAGGACACTTATTTCCCTGTTCTGCCCCAGTGGGACACACAGTCACTGAAGTATTTCATTACCCCAAAGAGATTTTAGGTGCCTAACTGCCACTAAGTCCCATGGGGCTTTCGTTTCTGTGCCTTAGTCTGAAAAATGGAACTAATGTTTTCTCATCATTGCGTGAAAGATGGTGTACGACATGACCCATGCAAATATAGATGGTGACAGGTTTTTTTACATAATACAGCTTAACACAAGATTCCCTACTACCATGTCCCATAACAGCAAGCTTGCCTCTACTTTGTGCTGAATGTTAGACATGTCCAGGTTTCTCTGTGGGAAGCTCTGTGCTGTTACAGGAACTTGAAATAACTCAGACATTTCCAGCTATCTCTCGATTTCACCGGGAATGAAGGGGTTCGAGAAGAGAAGCTATCATAGGACAAAGTGTAGCCAAGTTCCCTTTAGGATCCACCAGTAATATGGTCTGAGAACTGTAAGAGAAACTCCCACATCACTTATCAGACATGTGGTACATCTCCTGGTTTTGTGAATCTGTTTTCAAAACAAACCAAATCATGCCTGCAACGGGGATAAGGTCACACAGAATCACAGAATCACAGAACTGTTCAGGTTGGAAGGGACCTTAAAGATCATCTAGTTCCAACCCCACTGCCCTGGCCAGAGGCGCCTCCCACTAGACCAGGCTGCTCAAAGCCCCGTCCAGCCTGGCCTTGAACCCCTCCAGGGGTGGGGCAGCCACAACTTCCCTGGGCAACCTGGGCCAGGGGCTCACCACCCTCACAGCAAAGAATTTTTTACAGTAAAGGTCCTCTTATAATCATAAGGTGGAATTAATCTACAGCATACGTGAGCACTCTTTATAACCCTTCTAGTATACTGGGCAAATAGCACAGTTGTTTCTGTCCTTATTTATATCTTAAATTCTTTTTTGGCTCCCTTTCCAGCCCATCACTCCAACTATTACCCATACTTGCTTAGAGGTGGCCATTTGCTTCGATCCCTTTTCATAAAACAAAGACGAGTAAAAGATGAGAACTTGAATTGCTTACAAGTAGCAGGAGATTCAAACCCCAGTGAACAGGACAAGTAACTAAAGCCAGGCAAAGGATTCACGCTGCGGGCAATTTTGTTATTCATTTGGCATGATTGGATCTAGAAGCCAACCTTGCCTCTGTTTTTGCTATTCAAGTGCATTTAGCAGTTTGTTTTTGTGTGTCACCAGAAAAATAGCTGGATTTGTATGTGCTGCACCTTGGTTTAGGAATACTTTTGGATTTATACCAGAATTAGTTAGGATCCATAAATAAATGCAAAGCAAGTTGTTGGATGTCATATTTTTCAAAGAAAGATTGAAAGGAAGACAGGAATTCTGTTGGCACACATAGATGAATAAAAACATTATATGGATTATAACTTTTTTAATTCCATGATTTTTCATTTAAAAACCATGATTTTAGAGCTCTTGCGGTCAGCCAGCAATCCTGAGTCTCCCTTTATAATCTGTCTGTAGTGACTGTAACAACACGCACTTTGTTTTAACTTAAATGGGAGAAGCCTGCAATTTCCACGTTAAAGATTCTGGGCTGATTCCTGCTGACCTCTCTGTAGGCAGACAAGGTTCACTATATACGGAAATGATTCACAGTCTTTCTGCTTTTTTGAGTGTTCTAAATCTTAAATTTCTAACTAAAAATAGCTTGCAGCAGCACATCTGTGGGGGTACTTTAATCACTTGTAAATACAGATTACCGTAACAGTTTCTTTTTTTCTGTTCTTTTTGTTTTGGTTTGATTTGGGTTTTTTTTTGTTGTTTGTTTGTTTTTAATGTACTAAACTTACAGTAGTTTTAGCTAAATGGCAACTTGGCTTTTTAACAAGAGCTTCCAAAAATTTTAGTCAAACTGTCTTATTCTAATGAATTGTTAATCTCTAGCATACACAGAAGAGAGAACTGCTACAGGATCTCGACTGATTTTTCTGGGAAATGGGGCTGTAACTTCATAATATTCTGTGATATAGAAAGTGTTTAAAATGCATAATGAATATCACTTTATATTCGTATACCATGTGCTAGTTTGTCCGGACTTTTATTTTGATGAATTAAGCAAATAAATTAATGATTGCTAGATGTGACTAAACATGGCAGATAGCTTAAATAATGAGAGATATGTGCAATTTTTGTGTTTGGAATAAGAATGAGACTGATGCCATGGTTGTCTGATGTATGAAGAGTGAATTATAACTATGTGGGAGTCGAGTCAGACTTCCACAATTTTTCACTACTAGAACACATAAAATTAATTAATTATTAATTTCGGAAGATATTTTTCATAGCTTTACAAAATAGTATATTTATAATACCATCTGCATGTGAGCATGAAACATATCAGTAATTAATATTTCTGTTTCAAGAGATTAGATTCAAGTGTGTTACATTCATGAAGAGCCTTTGTTCATTATTTAATCCCCTGTTCTCTGGGGAGGAGACAGCAAACTGATGGCAGGAAATGACAAATGAGCAAAGCTGGTTGGCACTATTTCTTATGACAATTTTATTAAATACAGCAGAACTATGTGGCCATAGGAACAATTCAGCAGAAAGCTACAGCACTAGATAGCTTTTTCCCTTTGTGAAGTGATTACTACAGTATGAGCGTAGCTCTTTTACTTCCTTCAGGAAAGCAGCAGAGAGAAACTTCCTAGATTTTTTGACAGGAGTTTGGAGATAAATATTGTTATAAATCCAAAAGGAGGGATTTTATAAAGGGAAACTGACGTGTAAATGAATGTCATGGTCTGAAACATCCCTTTTTATAACCACTCCCTTCAAGAGTGTCATACTGAAAGCGGATCCCCATTTCTCTGTGATATGGTCTGGCAGATATATGTGAGGTATCGGTATGTGACTGTAAATCATGTTTTCAGTGTGCATCATCAGTGAGGAAATGCAAGTTCACTGCATATGCAAAACATATCATGGTCTTAGTAAGACTTTCCCAGGGTAACCACATGTACATTTTGAAGCTGGTAACTTCTGCTAAATTTTAAACGTTTATTTCATAGCAGTCACTCAAAGAAGAAATCACACTGTACCTTTCTTGTAGGAACTGTAAATTCTGAGAACTTTATACCATATATGTGAAATTTCCAGACAAGTTGCAAATGGAAAAAAAAATATAAGCACCAACTTTTTCCAAAAAAATAACAGCTAATTATTTTCTACATACAACTTATATGATGTTTAAAGAATACAAATGTCCCTGATTGTGTATATTAACTATGAAATTCAGCACAACTACTCAGGGGAGTTGTTGCTAGTGAAATTGATTTGGTATGTATCTGGTATTAGTCCAAACTTAGATGGTCCCAGATTTCTCCTAAGAATAATACAACTTAAAAGTGGTAAAGGCAATCATAAACGAATGGTCTGTAAGCTACCTTACAAATGCAAAATAGAGAGAAGTGTATTGGTTTTTATAGAAATGATACTCAGTTTTTAAGTGAAATGTTTTAGAAATTCCAATTTGAACAAATAACTTTAGATATTTAAGTGGAAAAAAATTACTTTGGGACTCAAAGGGAGTTAAATTTGTTATCTCAAGTTTGAATTTAAGGTTCCTGAATTGGCTTTTCTTCTCAGGCTTGCCAGGATGAAAAGGTTGCACAACTGTCTGAAGTGGCCTTTTGGCATTTCGGTAGCTGATACAGACCCTTTAAAACAGTTCGACTTCTCTTTTGTCCCCACACCTCCCAGCAGCGGCATGTTTCAGAGAAAAGTCAAAGCAGTTCTGCACTCAGTGTTCAGTGCGGAGAGGATAGCCTAAATAAAAGCAGCACTCTGGAAAGCATTTTGAAAACTGACAGTTCAAAGAGAGTCAGGAAGTTCAAAGCTGCAGAGCTGTAAATTAATCATTTTTCATCCAGCATATAAGTTCTGTGTTTTTTCTGTGTTTCTTTTGATGTCAGCAGTCTACCATATCTGTTAGGCACAGCAGCACATAAGTTAATTCTCCATGATAGTAATCTGACACTATTCATTTTGAATCCTAGTGCACGTTTTAGAAATATACAAATTTCACAGCTTTTGTTTAAACAATTGTGAAAATAAAGTTGTAAGTTGTATTTCCCTCCACAAAGTACCAATCTTTGAGCTTCTTTCCTGTTTATGTTAGCATTTTCTTCCCTAATTCTGCAAGCATTCAGGCCTGTCATGTTGCTGAAATCAAGACATACATTTACTATGGAGCCAATTACTTTCCATAAATTTAATCATTCTCTTTCAGTCTTTTTAGTAGCATGTGAGAGAGCTCGGTGTTATTTTTATGCTCTGTTAGAACAGGGAAGAAAAATAACTTGCTTTCAAGAGGCAGAAAGTGGCAATGGCTGGGAAGTTTTTATGCATATTCTTCTAATTGAGGTCAAGTAACTGGAATGTGTGTCTGATGTCATGCAGAACAGGGATGTCTTGTGGTTTGGAGTTATATTGCAGTGGGGTGGATTTCTAGAAAATCTGAGCACCTGGAGATCTCAGTGGCTGGCTGGGGAGCTGAGAGAGCTCAGCAACTCCAGAAATGGAGAGGGTTTGGTTCAGTACATGTATATCAGCAAGCCATTTAATTTGTATGAATGTGTGCAATAATACTGTACTGACAGTTGTACACTGTCATCTGAATCTGAGTCTTGAGTGAGTAAATCTATGTTTGAACTCTCTGTTAGAATGCTATTTTTTTTACAGAGTCAGTAAACAGAAACCTAGCTGGCATGTCACAGATCTAATAGAAGCACTAGAATATATTGTTTGTCTATTCATTAATAACATGCATACAAATAATTATTTATGTGTTTGGCAAATCTAATTTATAACAAAATAAAATGGAGATTTTATTTTGAATAACTATGTATCAGTTTCGGACAATAAGCTGATGTGTGGCTTACCTGATCACCATGGCCCATGTATAAACTTTTTGGAAAAAAAAGTGACAAACACTAAGCTTATAAAAACTATACCCCAAAACACATCCAATAAGCTTAGGATCTTTTCATATATAGATGTAAAGAATTTTACTTAAAATTGTTTTCCTTGACAATTCAAGTGTGGAATATTTATCATCTTTACCTATAAAATGTCACTACTCTTATCATGTGTTTTACATAATGAAGACTTTTCCAGTGTGATCTATTGACCGATTTGTCAAATTCCCATTGACAATTTAAAAGGAGGGAGGGAAATTCTTCGAAGGCTTGGAGAGATTTCACTTTCATTCCTTACATAAGAAAGGAACTAGGACCAGGGACTAAAGTTTGCCCTTAACGTCAGTAGCTGATAGTACTGAGTGCGTGTAAGGCTGAAATAAAAGGCTTTCCTTCATTAACATCCTTGTCAGCCTGCATGCTCACCTTTGCAAGCTTCTAGGAGAAACAAAAAGCAAGCTGGTGGCACTTTTTATCATTGACTCTCCTTCATTTTTTGTTTTTGAAAGACCCATACAATTCTTGCCTAAGTAGGAAGGCTGTGTTACTAATGAGAATATACATGGTTCTGAAATGTGGCTAAATGTAGGGTATTAGATATAGAGGACTCGGTATCCTGCTTCTGTCTGTGGCTTCTCTCGTCGTTTTGCAATCTGAGGCCTCCTTTTCAGGACATTTTTAAATAATCTAGTCCACATAGTGGAACAATGCAGGCAGACTATCTTCCATGTGACAATAAGCAAAGGGAATTTTTTTCTTAGTGCTTGATGTCTACTACATAACAAAATGACAGATTTTAGAAAATTTGTAATGTTTGGACTCGGTTTAGATTGACTGTATTTTCAGATGAAAGCAGTCCAACAGTAGGGCAGCTTCTAATGTCAGTTAAAATACTTGCTATTTATTTCTAGTTTCCCAGGCGGTGAAGCAGCCGGGACAATGCTGCTTGTTCTGTTGTAACCAGGGGACTACAGCTGGCAGATTGCTGAGTCAGTGGGCTTGCAAGAGGGCACGGGAGCCAGCAGGCAGCCTGCATTGCGGGGAGATCCCAGAGCCCCAGACCTCAAGAAGAATACATGCTGCTGCCATCATAGCAGACTAATTGAAAGTCCAAAGAACGGTTTATGTTAATTTTGGGGACAGGTCAGAGAGAGATATTGTCATTATCATGTTACTGTAAACTTCATTCATTTACAGATTTTGTGCTTCAAGTACAGAAAGTTCTGTCTGTTTACTTCCTGGATAAAAAAAAAAAATCACTGTACCAAATATTTCAAATTTGTCGTATAAATGCAGAGTAAGAAACAATGGGTGAGAAGTTTGAAATGGGAAGTATGAAGTGAGACTTTCATGTTAGCAGCACCTCTCTTAATGATCTCATAATATCCCACTTTAACAATGTTTTTCTTTAGCTAGGAAAAAAAAAAGATTTATAAGTTTTCTAAATTAAACCTGCTCTTTGATATGTTTAAAGATGCGGTTAAACAAGATAATAATTGTCTTTTTACATAGGAGAAAAGAATTTTCTTGAGATTGCTTTTCTGGAGATATGTATGTAAAGAGCAGGGCAAGGACTGAAAACATAGTTTGTTTCTGGTGTGCTTATGAGGGTTAGGTTTTTTATATTTTAAACTTGCACTCAGACTGCTGGAGGAAAACAAGAGCAGCACACAGTTTTGCCTGGCTAAGCTACACCATGAAAAGCAAAAACAGAGCAAGAGGAAAATGGCATGTTAGAGCTGGACAGAATGGGGATACAAATTCTTTATTCCGGGTGATGTTTGGAGCATAGCCAAAGCTGATAGAGGGGAAATTTTTACATGGACCCTCCTACAGGGATTAGTCCCTTAAAAAAAAAAAACAAAACAGCAGCTGTTTAGATCAATATGGCAAGGATCTGTGTCGTATTCTTCTGAACAAGTCAGCCAAAAAACCCCAGTGGATGGAATAGTAGTTTTTTTCTTATTTTACTCTCACTTCATGGTGCAGGGCCTGGATTTATCCTCAGCACCAGGCAAGTGTGGTCGGAAGCCTCAAACACCCTCAGTTAGTCAAGTTTCTGTAATTTGTGGATTTTGCAAGGTCCTTACTTCTTTTCTAGACGACTAATAAACTATGTTGATGTACAGACTTTTTTCTAAATCACTTCAGGTTCCATGAAATGATTTGCTATTATTAGAGCATCCTCAGCCACTTGTAACAGACAATCGGTGGGTTTAAATCTATGCCAGATAGAAAGCTAAGACTAATTGCCCTTCAGGCAGCAATGTAGGGTTTTTCTGGAAAGTTTGTGGTTTCCTCTGAGCTCTGTGTACATTTCCTTTAATGCATGGCCAGGACTTAGGAACCAACTGCTTTGCCAGTACAATACTGAATGTTTCACACTGCTCCTGCACACAGAAAGTCCTCTCTCTCTTCTGTCTTGGGGAATAATGATCTGTTCCATGAGGATACTAGGGAGACTAGTTAATGATTAAAAAACCCCCACTTTTGAAGATGTAGAGAACAAGATTTCATCTACTATCTCTTTCCTTTCCACTTATTTATTATGTCTGTTCCATCCTAATTTGGTATGACTTCCCTTTTCATTCCTCTTTTCCATGCCTTGTTTTCCCCCTCCTATACAACTGATTCTGTTTCAATGCCATCTTAAAGACTTCTGCTTTTGTAACTCACCTGTGAACTAACGTGGAATTGGGTTAAAATAGAATTTGTGCGATATTCATAAGTAATACCAAGAAAAGGAGACTGTACTTCATGAGTCTGAAGTGTATTTTTATAGTTAGATGAGTTATAAAACCTCTAAAATAGGAGGCTATTAGAATAGAAATGCTGACATGTTACTGGAATGACCTGACTGGAAGGAAACGAACTTAAAGTTCTCTGAAAATAATGAGGAGTTTAAGTATTGCTGCAATAACACAATACTGGTATTTTCATTTTAAATGTTACAAGTTAAGCATCTGGATTTACTTGATTTTCTCTAGACTGTTCTGTACTCAGCTCTGCTAAGCCTCTTAACCCTCGCCTGCCTGCCATGACTCATGGCTGCCCTGGATAACTGCGTACCTAAACAGGCACTGGGAAGAGTCTACGTAGCATTTAATTTAGCACACAAGCTGCTGCTTCTTAAATTGAATGAAGCAGTTCTATTATCTATCAAGTGAAGAAATTAACTTGGAGGAACAGAAAAATTGCTGTCTGCCAGCTTCCCTGAAAAGAGAAGACACACACTAACCTATGCCTGCGTATTTCTGCAGCTGGTACCTTTTGAGGATGGCATGGCAGCCCTAACCATTCATCTCTGTGTTTTGTCACTCATCTAACTAACTGGTTTCACTTTTATCACAAGGTTGTGCCAAAGCTAGTTGTATATCTTCATAAATCCAAATTATAATTACATTTAAAGAGGCTATTTGTGTTAAGGAAATACCAAGGCCCTCATCTTATACTCTTATTACCTGTATTGGTAAATACATAAAGTAGAATATGTAACTGGGTTAAAAATAGTAGTTGTCTGGTGATGGTTCCAGAAATCTTTAAGGTGACTATTTAGAGTTGGATCAACAGTGTGCAGTGAGCCAGAAGATCCGATGCCCCTGTGATTATAGTCCGGTGTCTGATTCCGCACTTGCAAGAGACTGCTCAAATAGACATTCAGTTAATGTCAAAGAAATTGATAATAGTGTGACGACTTTCATACTCAGAGCACCCTTTTGAAGAAAGGTCTAGAATATTGCTGCTGGCAGAAAGGGAGATACAGTGACAATTCCTAAGGAAGGATTAACATTGCCTTTCCTGCCTGTGAGTCAGCTTTAGCTGACTTGCCCTTTTATTCTTTAGTATTTGCTTTTGCATTTCATTGATGTTGAGCCCTCAGTGGGCAGAGACAGTGATTAAATTCTTCCCAAGGCTCTGAAGTGGGATATGGCAGTTGAAGGATGATAATTCAGTGAATGGCTGTGCAATTCAACCAGAGAAGAGGCTATGCGGATGTACTGTGGCAGCACTGTATGATCCCCTAGAATGTCATAGCCTTCCACAGTGAACAGAGCTGTTTTTTTCAGTCCTTTATTGGTGATGCAGATATCCTGGTGGTTTTAATGGCTGTCAGATCTTATTTCCTATTCACATTAAAATTAACTATGCCAAAACAATTAAGCTCACTAAGGTAACGTAAGCTGCAAGAGTTTCAAATGACAATCAATGACAATCAATGGAAGGAACTGTTCAAGGAGAGGCATTTTCATCCTTTATACGTTGTAATATGTTGTCAAGGCTGAAACCTTTTTTCTTTTCTTTTTTTTTAAAAAAAACCCTAGATGTTAAGAAAAATGAATGCTTTCTAGCACAGGATGTGAAAGCTAACCATTTTAAAAGTGAAAACCAAACCTCTTCATTGTTAAATTCCACAGACAGACAGTGACTGCTTCTTAGCTAGGATGATGACATACATTTTTCCCTGTAGGTTGCTGACAAGCAATCCTGCTGACTCCCCCAGTTAGGTTATACTTGCTTTGTGGGAGGCTAGCAGCAATCACTGCTCATTGCACTGCTGCCTTCCCTTTTGGCCAATATGAGCTTTGGAATCTCATCACTATTTCTAGCAATGGTTAAATGTCCTGTCTCACATGGAGCTGCTTTCTAGATCCCTATGCCCTGTGGCAGCTTTCCAGGGGGAGCAGTGTGCCAGTGTGCCAGCCTAGAGCTGGACAGCTTTGTAAGGGGAAATCTTGGCAGTTTTGTGATGGAATTCTGAATAATGTGGCAGCACTTTGTGGTCAGGAACAGGGCATTTCAGCTCCTGCTTCTTCAGTGCAAAAGTAACAGTTGACAAATGCAATGCGTGCCTGAATGGAGATAATTGGGATAAAGCTGCGTAGTGTTCACTATTTTCAAGTGGTAAATGGGGACTAACAATGTCATCTCTGGAGGTCTAGGAAGCACTTTTCTCATTCTTTCTTCTCAGTCCTGCTCTCCTTTGCCCAAACCTTTCTGACAGGCCAGCCCTCCACATCTTCCTACTTTAATCTCTAATACACATCCAGTAACCTATTCATGAGAATTCACTGTATTGTGGTTTCCCTGCAATATAAACACTTGCAGTTGCCACCTTCTAATCCTTTTGGGTACTAGGGCATTCTGTGTATGAAAGGCAAGAAAGAATTGCGTGAAAATCCCAGGCCAATCCATATGATTGAGACATTCCTATGGTTACTGTGCCATGACCCTACTTTAGCTACCATCTTTCACTGACCAGATGTAAGTGGTCACCTGGACCCTTGCAATGTCAAGTGTATAGTCTTGCAGAAGAACCAAATAAAAAATGTTGCAAAAAACTTAAAAAGGGAGAGAAATTTATTAGGAATAACTGCCTTCTCTGTAAGCCAAGCGAGGGGAAAGTGGCGTCATTCACTTGTGGCACTGTGCACATAGTGACATTTTCAGAGTGATTAATGAGAGCACAAAGTGTGAGGAGTTTTCATGCAGCCACATTTGGAGTCATACAGACAGTTTATTTTGAACTGGTATAAAGGAAAATGCTGCAGGATTGTCTTCAAGTTGAAATCAAATGAACAATGCAAATTAGTGCATTCTAGCCAGGGATCTCGGTAGCTACAGAACTGGCTGCCCGTACAACATCCTGTTACTGTGGAGGATGCTATTCCTTCACTTAGGAGGATACTGAAGGTAACGAAATTATAAACAGAAATGAAGCACTTTGATACAGTGTGCATTACTTCCCATACTTCTCAATAATATCAGCAAAGAATGTATAGACTAAATAAAGAGCCTGAATTATACTCCTGAGGCTGGTCTCATTGGAGACAGTTGAGACAGTCCCTGTACAAATGCAGGGTTTATAATACTTGTGTGCTTGAAGTGTTTTTCCTCAGCAGTATGTCAGAGCTCCATACCTAGCTCCGTGCAAGCAAGCGGCCTATCTCCGGTCTTTATATCCACTGCAGACTCTTGCATTTTGATTAATCTTACTTACTGTGATCCTTTAGAAGAATGCAGAACAGCAAAGAGTAATGGGCTCAATAGGTTTCCAGAAGTCTGCTCATTCATTTCAAAGAGTGGGTATTGCAGCTATTATTTTGACAGATGTTTCCTTGTTTTGTTCTACACTAACCATTTGATTGCTGATTTTAAAAGATTCTCAGGTTAATAGTGTGCTGACAACCTCAAGGGAGGAAGTGAGAATCGTGCTTTCTTTTCCTTTGTCCAGGAAATAAGTCAAGGGTGAAATACTGGCATTTCAATATGGCACGTGTTCTGTCTGCAAATGTTGCTGCTTATTACTCTGCCTCCTTTGCATGCACATGTAAAAGGCCCCATCGAGCCACACGTATACAAACACTAACGTTGTCAATAATTCTGCATTTATTGCTAAGCATTTAACTGATTTGGCTCCCTCTTTGGAATGGAAATATACGTTTATATGCAAAATTTTCAGGTTTGAACAAGAGTTCGAACACCATCAACTGTTTCTAGACTTAGTTGCAAAGGCAGGAGAAACTGGTTTGAAATTCTATTCAAAATCAGGTCTTGTTTGATCTAATATTAATTTCTTCTGTGCCAAGAGGTAGTAACAGAGTTATTCTGTCCTGCTAAATAGTGTATCAAAAGTTGCACATTATACTCTTTCCCAATAGTCTCAGTTTGACGTGGTTTGGGCTGGATTGGCCACTAAAAAGGAACAACAGATGCTCTCTTTTACAGCTCCATTCAGGGAGAGAAGGATGAGAGAGAAAAGAGACTTATGAGTTTAAGAAGTAACTAAGCTACTTTAATGAAAATATTAATAAAATAATAAAAAGAAAATAATGAAATATATACAATATATACAAAACCGTATCGAGCTCCCAGGATGATGATCATGTCACCAACAAGCACCGGGAAAGTCCCAGACTGAACTCAGCAATGGACAGGAAGTGGATTCTGCATCTGGATTCAGGAACGCACAGATCAGGATCAAGGTAGATGAACAGACAGAGTCCTCCTCAGATGCCAGCTGTTGAAGGAAGAGACTGCCCCTTTGATCACTCAGCTTTATGCTGAGCATGATGCTGCTGGGATGGAATACCCCGTTGGTCAGCTTTGGGTCCCCTGTCCTGTCCGCTCCTCCCCGCAGGTGCGACCCCTCTACGCTTTTCTGCTTCTGACCCTCCAACGTGGCACATAACAAAGTGAGCTGACCTTAGTTTTTAAAGCAATAAGTATAAGCAAGAACCTCTCTGCATACCGTTCCTTGGCATAAATTATAAACATCAGGTTTTATTACTCTGTAAGTGGACTATGGTGTTAAAAATACGCTGTTAATGTCAGCGAGTTCAGTTAGTTAGAGGAGGTTTAGCTGAAAAGTAAAATCACTGAAAAGAAAATTGGTTCTGTTTTACCTCAAACCAGGACAGAGTTTTACTCATTCTCTTAGCTTAGAGGAAGATGTTATGAATGAGAAAAATATCGAGGAAATAGTCATAGTGTTATGAAGGCTGCAAAAGCTTTAAGTGGCATAAAATGGATTCTGTGCTTTTGTTTGCACATGACAAGTACTTCAGCTGGCCTTATTACAGCACAATCTTTTGTTTCCTAATTATCTTTATATTATGTACTTAGGGTTTTAATTACATACAGAATTATTGGAACTGGTTGAATTTTTTCTGCAAAGATGTTGAGGAAAAATATTGGGTTTTGAATAAAAAAGGCAGATTTTGTTTAGATAGAAAAAAAAAGATTATTTTTAAAAACAGATAATGTGTATCAGAAAACTGTTTCTGAAAATGAACGAGTCTTTGTTTTGGTAAGAAAGAGAATATGACTGTCCCCAGCTGGTACACACTCACCAACCAACAATACCAGTGCTTGGGATTTGCTGGTTTCCTGGTGGCTTCAAAAGGTTCAGACGTAAATCCTGGGTGCTGTGTAGGAATTCTTATGGCTGTCCCCAACCGCTTCTTGAAGGCAGGAGACAGCAGAAGATGACCAGGAAAGAAAGATCAGCATAATAGTCAGTGATCTGAACGCAACAGTAGCAATGATATAGATCAATTGGCTGTTTTTTAAAGACACATGGTAGAATTTTAAGTAAATGTTTGATGATATTCCATTGCAGAATTTTGTATGAATCTTTCCTGTTCATGATGGACAAAAGAAAGGAAAACACCAGGCTGCAGAGGTGAACAGTGATTCTTGCTGTGCAACTGAATATGAAGAACTGGAAGGTCAGAGATAGGAGGATATAAGTTGAGAATATGAGTTCAAAATAAGGTACGGGCAGATCAGGAAAGGTTTTAGAGAACCAAGATCCATTGCAGGTAGGAGAACTGGAAAAGGATGTTTGAAGCAGTTTTTGACTGACTAGATTAAAAACTACCAGAGTAAAAAGTGTTGTTGAAGGAAGTCAATAGTATGAAGATGCTGAAGCACCAGGTTTTCCCCTAATGTAATAAGAGAAAAACAGAAGTAAAGAAAAACTCACTGAATAAACCAGGTAAAGTCCAGAATGTAATAAGACCACTGTGTGTGGAAGGTTTTTATAGTGCTTGCATGCAAGGGGCCAGGCAAAGAAAGTAAGAGAAATGAAAACATTTGGACTGAGGTGATTTCAATGTCATGGGCTTAAGAGGAGAAGCTGAATAAATAGTCAGATGAACTACACATTAGTATAGCTCAGAGAAACTGTGGAAGCTCCTATAGCAACAAAATAACTGCTAGTAGCAATTTAAAATGAAATTGATTGCACTGAAAAAAATCAATGTGCACAAGTCAGACCAGAAAAGGGATGAGTGGTTAGAGGGAAAAATCTACACATTGCTCTAGACCTTATTAATCACTTTCATTCTTTCATTGACACACATAAAATATTATGTAGTTTCCTCTGGGGCTGTAACAGTGCTTGCTGAAGGCAATAAAGGCAGCGTCTGGGCTTGAATGTCCAAGCAGTAGTGGTCGTCTATAGGGAGTATGGAGGAAAGCTTGTTTACCTGCATTTAATCTCCCTTTCTTTACCTTTTTTTTCCCCAGGAGGGAAATCAATTTAAGCTTGACCTTTCTCCTCAGTGGCTAGTGCCAGCCAGTCCACCACAGGGGTGAGAATGCCTTGATAACTTTCTGATGAATAGTAGTCAGCGATCTAATTCATTTAACACTGCCAACAAATATGATAATGTCTGTAAAGCCAGAAGATTTTCCTCTGGATTTGGTGTTTATTAATGCCTTGTTTCTTTTTGCTGAGCCAACTGGATTTACTCTGGTGTAAAATAGAATAAAAAATTAATATAGGAAAGTAAACTCGCACTTTTTCTTTCCACAAAACTGCTCTATGTATCTCTTTTGTTTAATGTATCCTTCAAAAATCCTTATATACTGTTTTCTTTCCCCTATGTAGACTTTTTACAGTGAAGGGGTTTTCTATCCTTATTAAAACAAGAGCAAAAGTTATTTTAAAAAAGGGAGTGAAGTGGGAAGACTTCAGGTGGAGCCGATTCGCCCTAGGAAAAGCAGTTGCTTTGCAATGTGTACACACACCATCAGAAAGGCATAAATTTATAGAAGTATGAAATTATGAGCAGGAAAGTCTTGGCTAGAAAAATGTATTAGGTCTCAGAATACCTGCAGGTTATTTCTGGTCTGAGTCTTCTAAGAATTTAGGATTTCACTGGACACTGTCTACACCTACGTATGGTAATGAGAGGTTTAGTGCTGCACTATCTTAATTAATTCTGTTCACAAAATTCCACAAAACCAAAATATCATCAAGAAGATGTGAGGCTGGATTAACTAGATTAGATACTATTTAAATCCACCCAGAAAACTAAGCAGAAATTCTGCTAAGCAGAAATACTCTGGAAGTTCAAAAATTTTAGTTTACACAAGCTAACTTGTGTAAACTAATTTTTTTTCTATTTTTTAGAGTGGCATCTATATAACAGTTAAGCAAATATAAAAGTGGCAAGACAGATAATTTCCATGTTTATTTGATAAAGAAAATACTATGACTCTTGTAAAGTTTCTGCTTTTACTAAAGCAAACAGGAGATACAGCATTTCCTCATAATGCAAACAGTCACACCATGTGTATGTGTGAGCCAGTATTAATTAAGGCAGTTTTCTCCAACACTTATTAGTAACACACTTTTCAATTCAGCTAACCTGTAACCCACGTTGTGGCTTTAGCAAAGCCAGTGGAACAATGCCGAGGATGACTCTGGGTTCACTTAGGAAGCCCTCAAAGAATAATGGGTCTGGATCTGCAAAGGCGATCTGTCCTGAATGAATCCTGATCAATTGGTGGCTGAGTCTTTATGAACATACTTTAACTGACATAATCTATGGTAGGCATGAGTAGATAGGACAGGAGATAAAAAAAGTAATGTTCTTTATTTATGTACAAGGAGCTGATGATTAGGCATTGCTGTATTCTGAACAGCACAGGGATTCTGTCAGCAGTACAGTAATGGCCAGTCAGTCCCGTAAGTGTAGTTAGCACAAATAGTTAAGGACACTGCTGAAAGAGAAGGAAGATGATTTGGAGAGTAGTAGATTTCCTTGGGAATTTAAAAGTAAGAGGCAACAAAGTTTGCTTCTGGGATCTGAGCCGTGACCTTTGAAAGCATTAAATTAAACTAAAAAAAGCAGGACTGTACTAGCAGAGGGGAAAGATAGTTGTTCGTGGCATATTGTTGCTAGAACAGTATAATCCTTCCTTGGGGCCTAAAATAAAAGTGAAAGTAGGTCACATCTCTTCATTTAGATGGGTACTAGTTTGCACATTATCCAATTAAATTATTCTCTTATTAAATATTTCCAGAAAGTATAACCTAAATAGGGCTTGTTCACAAATAACTGTTAAAAAAAAAAAAAAAAAGACTTTTGATGCATCAGTGAAGTGTTTTAACTTGACTTTCTTATAGGTGTGGCAAATGACAAGGACCCCCAGTTCGGTTCTGTGGGAGGCATAACTCTTGGCTAGCAGTTACGCAGAACATGTTTTCTGATTCTGTCCTTACCGCAATCTGTATGTGACCATCCATGGGTTTAGTTTGAATCAGCTTGTCCGCCAGCGTTCCCCTGTCTTGGAGTTATCATGAGGTGTTAATAAATTTATTTACACAGCAATTAGAAATGTGCAAAGTGCTCTATTAAAAACGAACCAGCATGTTTATTTTCAAACTTTCAGATGAAAAGTACGAAGTAGAAGTTTACTGGTTTTTGTCTTGTCAATCCACGATGTAACAGAAGCATGAAATGTGAAAGGTGTGTTCCTACTACTTCATCAATAATTTCAAGAAACATGTGGCTGATGCTCCTCCTGTATACTAAGAATGTCTTGAAACTGAAGTGCTGGCTTCAGAGGCATTCTAAGGAGACATGCTTTTATGACCATGTAATGCAAGATGTGAATAATCTAAATTATTCTGAACTCCAAAACACTCTTATTCTTTAGTGAACAGAAGATCTAAATAAATGCATTATATTGATCAGCTTCTTGTTATTATAATCCTGCCTGCAGGATTTAAAAACCAGGATGATTAGAGGAAATATCCCAATAGTTGTGAAGATTGTTCAGTTCTCAGTAGAGTAGATTTATATTTGTAAAATATTTCCCTTTATAATGCACCATTTTATTTGTTTTTAAGCAAATTAAATTTCAGTTTTGTTAGACTACTTGGTGGAAGAAGGGAACTGGATTGGACTTGGAATCCAATATCTATTGAGCTGTGTTGTTCTAATGTGCTTTTTGGTTGTATTCCATCTACAGAGATGGTAGGTCAAACTATATTGGCTCTACCAATATAGATATTGTGTTACATGGAGCTTCATGCACTCAGTCAATGGAGAGGTTTTTAATTAAGCCACTCTATAATGATTTTCTGGCCTCTGTAAATTAAGTGCAAATTAAGTGCAAATTTCAAACATAGTTCTATAATTCTGCTAATTTTGTTTTTGTCAAGAAAGTGTTTTTTAATTCCATCTTTTAGATGATATAATAAGGACTTTGCCTTTTTGAATACTGCATCTCAAAGATTAGCTCTTTTTTTCCCCTTTCCTCTCTTTTCCATATAATGTTTAATTCCAAATGTAGATACTATATTGAGAAGGCCAAACCAATAAGAACTTGTATTACATCTAAAATTCTGTAATTTCCAGAAAAAGAAGTACTGGGTTCCTAAAGCTTAGATTTACCTCTGCTGTCATATTATCATTCAGTTATAAAGATTTATTTTGCCTGGACCAGTTCCAAAGTAAACCTTAATTTTGCAGTCTCAACAGATGCTGGTATTTTCACATAAAAATGATTCATTTGCAATTTTAGGGAACATCTTCACCTAGGTTTGATATCTAATTTTACACATTTGTAAGAAAGACTCTCTCTTGATTATAAGTATCTAAAATACTGTACTACAGCTTACAAATTATTTGCAAAGTATAGCTCTCTAATCAGTCAAGTCAGATCAGAACTGTAAATCAATCTGCATTAATATGGGGAAAGAGCAGATCTGAAATGTTATTAACCAGTCCGTGACTGGAGACTGTCAGGACTACTTATAAACTTGATGGCGAGGAGAGTAGGGTGGGAGAAAGGAAGGGGAAGGAACAACATAGTCTACTGCAGACATGTTGTCCACGTGACACATGGAAAAGTCTGCCTTTTCCATGAGAGTCCTGTAAAAGTCCCCAGATGGTTGTGAATTTGGACTCTGCAAGTGTAAAGGAATTAGCTTTGCTTCTAAATGTATTGCTTGCCAGACTAACCTTAAAATATTCAGCGAAAGCAAAAAACCACCTAAAATACAGGTGTGGAGGAGTAAAAGATTTATTTTTCTTAATTTATCTACAGAACATTTTTAAGCCTGATATATGTCACTTTAGCCTTTCAAGGGCTATGATAATAAAGCTATTTTTATTCTCTTCCCTCTCCTCATCCACTGCTTAAAATATCCCAGCCAGCAGAATGGATTTGTGTTTTCTGCTCCACAGAACTTGATAAGAAAGTGTTCAGTCTGCAGAAGGTGCCTAGAACTTGCCTGGCCCTGCTTTGTACAGGAATCAGAAATTAAGCACCAGAGGGAATTAGGCAGTAGAATCAATATATTTGTTCTATTTTTGCCAGGCGACAAAGAAGTCTAGAGTCTCTTAAACCACAGGGAAAGCTTGAAATATATTTTTGGTACTGTCACTTTGTAGTTTCCTTTCTGTAGAAAGTAACATCAGCCCTGCACTCTGCTTTCCAGTCAGTGCCTAAAGGGACAGTGTCTTCATCTGTTCCTTTCTATTTATGGCATGACCGAGGATAATTAATGCTTTTAAACAACTTGTCAATTTGTTTCTAAAGGTCAGAAAAGATCTGCTCAGCTTCTTTAAGCTTCATTTATGAGGGATAATTTTTCCAGATGTGGAAGGATAATTAAAAATTAAGCCCACTGTATTATCTACAGCAAAAGCACTTTTGTGTAGACTTGCAGCATTTTTTCATTAACAAGAATTTTAAAAGTACATTTTCATTTAAATGAGGCCTCCATTTTTTAAATGGTGCACACAGATCCATCATCATGTTTATTGCTTTTAAAAAGTTAACTTGACAGAATATGACACCTGTGATGGTGCTTCTAGTGCAAATCCTCCCCAAATAGACTCTGGGACTTGCCAAGGGAGATACAGAACGGGCCTCTGCTTTGAACGCCTGTGGAAAAATGTTGGAAATATTTGGAGGCTGTTTTGGGACATGGTGTAATCAGTATGCCTGGAGTACAGATAAATGCTCACTCTGTGTTTGAAGAGCTTTCATCTCCAGTCTGGCTGTCTAAGATCAGTGTGAAGCCATGCTGAACTTCAGATTTTGGACAAAACTTACATAAATGATGAGCAGATATCAAAAGTGCTTGCTGGTATCAACTTGTTGTTTGACGCTAGCAAGAATTTTGCATCCAAACCATCACAGCCAGGTTATTGTTCGTAAGGTATAAATATGAACCATCTTGAAATCGATGCATTGATGTCAACTTACTCCTCAGCTAATATGAAGACCACAGCTTATTTAATACAAGAGAGAAAAAGTAATTGATAGCTCGTTATGGCTCCCAAGTGGCAGCTAATTTCAGATAATGTAAAGCAGATAGTGATACCTCACAACGGATGGGCAAAGGATATGAAAGTACGCCTTGCCTTTTGAACAGGGTAACATTCACACTCACAGCTTAAAATAACCAACTTTTTGGCATTGCTTTACTTCAGTGAATAAACCTTTGTAGGAATGCAGCAGATCGAATCTTCTCTGTTTAGATTGGATATTAGGAAAAATTTTTACACTGAAAGGGTTATCAAGCATTGGAACAGGCTGCTCAGGGAAGTGGTTGAGGCACCATCCCTGGAGGTATTTAAAAGATGGATAGACATAGTGGTTAGAGATGCTTAGTGATTAGAGACGCTTAGAAATCGTTTAGTGATGGTTTTTGTCAAAGTTAGATTGATAGTTGAACTAGATGATCTGAAAGGTCCCTTCCAACCTAGGCAATTCTATGATTCTAAGACTCTGTAGTAGACATTTTCCACTACTACATTGAATATGTAATTACTAGTAGTAGCTCTGCTGCTGAGCGTTTGAATGTTCTTCATATAAAGTGTATGTGCACACATTCTCGTGAGATCATTACAGGTAACATTGTAAATGCCCAGTTGCTCGAAGGATATCATTCCATTTTCTTGGTCTGTTGTCCATCCCCACCAAAAACTAAGCTAAACTTTGGTACAACCATGTTATGCAGCATCTGTATGCAGCTAATGCCACTTTGGCCATCTTGTACAGTGCAGGAGAACATAACTTCACTTGTTTCCTTTAACCCACTATTCTGTGGAGAAAAATGTAAAGCCATCAAAAAAATTATTTAGCTTTTGCCTTTGAATAAAATTCTTATGCTTTCTTTGTGTTTTGAAACATACATTTCAGACTGGGTAAAAAATTGTTTTAGTTTCTTCCTAAAAATCTTGAAGCGATAGCAGTAATTTTTAATTTAAACTGTAATTAGTTTTCCTTATCCTTTTTTAATGTCCTTGTTGCACTTGCGGAGAGAGATTTTCTGTACTCAATGAGTCTTAAAACAGCTATTGCCAAAATCTGATTCTTGAAGATAAATAGTAAATGGCCAGGGACTGGCTCAAGCCTGCAGTAGTACCCTGTCAGCCCAGGGTGACGTGCATGCACTGCAGTCACACTGACTGCCTCAGGCAGAACTAGGATTGTCTGTTCGAATGGAAAACTGATTATTTTAATTTTTTTTCTCTGTCCTGCATATTTTTGCTGTCTGGCACTGGCACCAATGCCATGAGCAGCATATCATCACAATGTCCGAAATCAAAACAACAAAGCTCTGATGTTAGTTCTTCTCAGTCTCAGCCCCCTGAGTTTGTTGCTGCTTCTTATATTTGCATGAACATTCTGGAGTTACTGCAAAGATTACAGAACCCACAGATATTTGCCTCCTTTATGCAGGACAGAAAAGAAAAAGAAAATAGTCAAAATTGCCTTCTACCAGAAAGCCAATGACAGAAGGGGTTATTTTTCAGCCTTTGTATCAGTGCCTGAAGAAGAAATGTTTTGGAGTATGTGTGAAATACAGAAGGATGTACTGTGAATATCAAATATTCTGAAAAGTCTTAACTAGATAACTGTCAGAGTGTACAAAAGGATGAAATTGAGCCATGCCAAATCCTACAAAAATAAAAATCCTGATTTTGAAAAAAGTTAAAATTTCCTTTGCAGAAGGTTACACTTTTAGACATACTATCTGAAACTTCATTCTTCATATTCTAACCAGAGCTGAAGCTATACTTTTCTCCAGTGTTGACAACACCTCTATCAGTCTCAATTACTCACTCATCCTCAGGAATGCAATGTGAATCGTAACAGAAGGCAGTTTGTGGTTTCATTGACTCAGTAATGTAGACAGTAAATCACACAACACCGAGGATTTTTTTAGGGAAAAAAACCCATGGTGCAAGTAGTCAAAGAATGGCCTTGGTTTACATCCAGCAATTTCATAAGTGGGATGGTATAATATATGTAGCATTTTCTCAAATTTTTATTCTGTTTCTGATCTTGTTCTTCGTTAATATAATGTATGTATGCATCTAAAAGAAAGATTTTAGAGATTAAAACATACGTAGCTTCCAGCTATGAAAGCAATGATTAGATGTCAAAGATAAAAAAGTGTTAGGAGGGCTTGTGGTTTGTAGAGGCTAAAATGGGGAATGAGTGGTTGCTGGGTTTTTTAGTTTACTGTCACCTTTCAAACCTATGGTTTCCGATGCCTCACCTACACACAAGAGTGGTACTCAGTGGTTTTGCTCTGGGCTACAGCAGGTAAACCTCCACAGTGAGAACAGAGATGGTCAAAATTTTTACTGCTGCAACTACATCTTTTTTCACTGTAGCGATTTGTTATTCAGCAGAAAAATCTGGTTCAGAAATGCAAAATGGATTAAATAATTGCAAGGGTGTAACCAGTCTAATAGTGCTGCGTGCACACTATAGGTGATTGTATATTGGCATTGCACAAATTACTCAGAATAACATCAGAGGTCTTTACAATATAGAGTCGTGAAGTGAGTGCCTTGTGACCAGTCTTGCATTTCTCTTTTAAATGCCCATGGTAAATAGATCATCTGAAAGTAATTTACTGCTTTCTCATCTTGCCTTCAAAAGCTGTTAGGAAAGGGCAGCTGCTAGTGCTTTTCTGTAGAAGGATCAATAATAGTTTTAGAAGAAAAAATATCTTCTTGTAATCAAGATAAGCTTGGTAGCTCTACTGCTTTCTTAATACAATGAAGGGATAGAAATCAAAGTTATAGTGTATAATTTGAATTGCTGAGTTATCTACCTACTCTCTCTGTCATGAAGCACCTCCAGAACAGCAGCAAGAACCACGCAACTCTGGAAGTGTCTCTGCCTGCTGCAGCTGCTGTGATAAAGCCAAAGTCTGGCCCAGGGGTGGCAGCAGGCATGAGGGAGAAAAAAACCCCAATGGTGTTATAGTATGGAAATTAGACTCCTTATTCTGATTATGCAACTGAAGGAGACCAACTTCTAGATTATTCTGGTCTGACTGAAGCAAGACTGAGTTATGGCAGGTGGAGGGAAATCCTGGGAGGAACTCGCTGTGTATTAAAGGCTTCTAGGGGGTTCAGCTAAACACTCTTAGTCTGTAAGGTCTTTTGCCTAAAAATCTATTATTATTACTGCTCGGTTTGTCTTCTCTAGCTTGAAAATTAAATTGGGGTATTGTACATGGAGGTTGTGGCATTCACCTGAAGAAGACTGCAATATTATAATAAGAAAATCTGGTAGTCTCATTCCTGTTACACTAACCAATGGTATCTGATTTTTTTTCCTATTAATCTTAAGACAAACTGTAATGATGAATGGCTTAACATAGTGCAGCACTCACTGGTCGAATGTTCAGAGAAAGATGAATACTATGTAATTAGAATAATTTAGCAAGATTTAAATTTTTACCCCATAAGAGAGAATTTTGATTGCAGAACCTTTTCTCCCTGGAGATACACTTACATGACTAATACCAGAGGAAAAACTTTTTGTGTAATAATGAAAAGATATAATAAAATTCTTGTGCACTTCTTATTATTAGTTTTATGTTAACTTTGCTTGTATCAGACCACGTTGGAAATTGTAAAATTAAGATTTTGGAATAAACAACATTTTCCTACGTAGCTTAAGGGGGCACAGGAGTTATGGGGAGACAGATTAAGCCCTTGCAATATGAACTACTGGCAGCTCTAGGAGAAATGCTAAATCTTTCTTAGCTCTGATATCTGTCCTGAATTATGATTCCTTAATAGAGACCAGACACAGACTGCCTGATGGAACTGAATTATAAAATAAATTCATATTCTGCAGCTGTCATGTCTAGAAGGAATAAAAAAGTCATCTGATTTAAATTAATGTATGTAAGAACACATAAAATTGTCCCTATGTTTACTTCCAGTTAGTTTTTCTGAAAAGAGAGAATTTGTACCACTTGCACGCTTAGTTTAGGCTTTAGGATTCTGAGTTATATTCTGAATTTCTTCAGGTTGGCTTGCTACTTATTTTTGGGAGTATCTCACAGCTGTGTTGGTTTGATTTGTGCACCTTTTGGGTGAAGGAGGATGTAGCTGACAAGCCCTAGCCCTGAGTGAGGGTGACATTGCTCCTGGCTTCTGAACTGCTGCCTCCCGGGGACCCTGCCATCCCTGCCTGTGCACAGCAGCAGCCATCTCAGTCTGTACTTGTGCATTTAGGTGCTCTGTCACCCCTCCCTGTTTTGGCCCTTCATGTCGGTATAGTTGATTTGAACAAGCCTGGCCTAACGCTAGTTCTAACAGAAGCAGATGCCAATAGCATCCTGGCTTGTATCAGAAACAGTGTGGCCAGCAGGACTAGGGAAGTGCTCACCCCTCTGTACGCAGCAGTTGTGAGGCTGTACCTTGAAAACTGCGTTCAGTTTTGGGCCCCTCACTACAAGAAAGATGTTGAGGTGCTGGAGTGTGTCCAGAGAAGGGCAATGAAGGGTCTGGAGCACAAGTCAGAAAGCACCTTATAGTTACAATTAGTCTTTTGCATCTCACTGGGATGCTTAGCAACAAGGCAGCACATACAGGGGATAGCAAATATTCTCTATCTTAACAAATATTAGTAGGAAATCAAATTGGAAGCTAAAATGGCTTCCAAAGGTGTCAGTCCTCAGACAAAAACAAATCTGATATTGTGCCAGTGCCAGATTACTGAGAGATTACCGTTACCAAATGAACACCACCAGGATACTAATCAGATTTTCTCTCTAGTTTGAATTCACCCCGGCCCTCACTTATACCTGAATAAACAGCATCTAAATACGATTGCTGATGATCTGCAATTCCTCTGCACTTTGTATGAAATTTATATCATATGCTCCAGAAAAAGCGTGCTGCCAATTAATGCTAAATCCATGTACAGATGTGGGTTTCATGAGTGGAGATTACCAGCCACTCCCACGTTCACATTGTGATTGTTGTAACGAGTAATAGGTGCTGGACAGATTGGTTGCACTTCCACAGTGGGTGTGCTGGGGAAGTCATTCTTTCTCCCCAGCCAGAAGCATCTGGGAAACTTTTGAATTAGAAAATACTCATGTTGAAAAATGTCTAGTTGGTAGGGTACAAATTTCCAGAGTCTCACATTAAAAGAAAGCCTCTTCTTTGAAACTTTGCTGGTAGCTTTGAAATAATCTCTAAAAACATTACTCTCACTTCCACAGCATGGCTTTGCCACTTGCCGTTACTGACCCCAAAGGACCCTCACCTTGTCAAAGAATTATTGTTAGTATGTTGCCTAATAGCAAGATATTAGCAGTGAATAAAGTATGCAAACACGTCTTCATTCCTGCTGTTGCTTAATCTTTTGTGGTCTAAAGGCAGTCAGGATTCCTACAAATATTGTTCATTCTGTCACATGAAAGCAAACATCTTAGGCTTCCACCTGGGCAAAGTTAGTGCTTGCTGTGTTAGAATTACATGCAAGGTAAATCTTACTGCAAGTTTAACAACAGATGTGTTTTACTCTAAGATGTTAACATGCCTTGAAATAAGTCCTTAACCATTATCCCCCAAATGTTAAGAAGCATCAAAAGGAAAATCAGTTTATGACCCGATAGCAGATAATAAAATATTCATAGACCTATTTCCTTTGTGTTATTTCAGGCAGCGATCATTTGCTATTATAACAGCCACCCACCCCCACTTTATCAGAAAAGAACAGCTGTGTAGCCTGGTCATCTCACATGCAGAGATCAAATATGTGATTTCCTTGAATAAAGCTATGACTAATACTTCAAGTCACAAGGATTCCACTGATCAGCTTTGGCTTGGATGTCTTGACAGAATAAAAATGAAGTAACAATAGTAATATTTTGTGCTGGGGCTTCACATTATTCAAGAGACTTCTTGATTTAACAGTGTGCCTGTTGATTGATAGATTCTGTATCTATCTTTAAAATGTGATACAAATGTGTTATAACTTTTGTTACATATTTTAGCATTTGGGGGGGTTATGTAAGAATTTATGTGTTGCCAATGTATTTGGAGATAGTGGGGCCAGGGAATCCAAACTAGTATTTGCAGTATGAGCACTCCAAGCCTCAATCAAATGTCATTTCTCTATTACGCAGATAGTGGAAGCTAAGCAGCTGTAGTGGAAACTGGAGTCCTTAATACTTATGCATTAACAGAGCCTATGTTGCTGCTTTAACTACAGACCTAAGCCCATCTGTGGGCACATAATATTAAAACTTCTGAGAGGTTTCTGTTGGTTATTTTAACAAAGCAACTTCTTACACTTTTCGCTATAGAGTTGTCAGAGTTTTTGCATTGTAGAGTGAACTACAGAGTGTTTGGCCTGAGTTGTAGTGTGTACTGTGATATTGTGCTTTGAGACCCATGTCCTGGGTGAGCCCTGACAGTCAGGCACTCGGTGTCCTTGCGTCTTTAGTGTCATAGAATCATAGAATCATTTTGGTCCACACATCAGAGCCAAGTAAAGAGAGAAATGTCTTTTATTTCACATCTGGGTTTCTTATAGAGGGACCTAGGACTGGAAACAGGAGTGAACTACCAAGTAACTGGGGTATCTGGGCTCTGACAGCGTAGCTGCCTCTTGGGTTTGCTGTGTTAGCGTACTTACATGCTGTGTTAGCATAGCAAAACCAAGGGGCAGCTACACTGTTTCTCTATATATACATTTATACAAACATGATAGATTAGTGACTGGTACTTCCTAGAATACTAATGTCAATTATGTTTTGTTCATTTCTCCCCAGAAGAGTGCCTAATGAAGAATTTCTGAGTGTGTCATATATAGGGAGAAAATCCTTTTTTACTGTCCTTCCACCTGAGTTTCAATTATTTTATGATTTGACTGGAGGAGAGAGTTTAGACTGAGAGATGTTTACAGATTCCACAGTGCATCTAAGTGTCTTCATCTGGACTTGATGATCTTAAGGGTCTTTTTCAACCTAAATGATCCTGTGATTCATTAATGTCTCTGGCACGTATCCAGTAGTGTCTGTATGCATCTGTGATGGCAAAGGGAGTGGTTAATAGTTGTCATGTGAAATATTACTGTAGAGAAGTGTTTTGATATGGTGATTTTGGGTCCATTTCAAAAGATTTTGTGCCAATATGGCAATATTGTATAAGCCATAGGGCCACATACAGAAAACACCCACGAGATGCTATTCACCTCCCAGGAAAGTAAATCTTAGCTCCAAACAAAGTGAATATATGCCATTCATGTACTGTTATGGCTTATTTCTAAAGCACAGAACCCAAGTGGGAGACAGTGAAACAAACCTCCTTGGTCAAGTTCTGGATTTTGAGTTCAGCCTCTTGGCTGCAGCCTTTATGGATGCACAAGGAAATGCACACAGCTCTTCTTCAGACTACAGAGTGCATTAAACTTGCACTAGAAATGAGGCTTTTGTCACCCCAGAGGAAAGAAGCTTTTCTGAATACTCAATGAATTTAATGCCATCTGTGTTGTGATCAGACAGCTGTAGGCAAAATAAAGGCACAAGAGTAAATAAAAAATAAATAGCACACAGTAGAAATGCACTGTGATGCTGAAATCTCTACAGATGCTTAAGAGAAATGGTTTAGTGATAGCTGGATGAATAGACAAAAATTTTGTTTTCATTACAAGAGAGCATAAGTATGCCTCTGCTTACTCTGGTTACTGTGAAAGCAAATACTGTGTGAGTGGGTGGGGGAAGGGAGAGAAGGCACAAAATTGGTCAAATGTTCATTAATCTACCAAAAAATTGTCTTGACAGGCAGGAGAGGGTGAATAGCAGAGCTGCACAGTCAGCATTTTCAAACTGAGAGTGCTGTGTGGTACATGGATGGTGGTACTAAACTAGGAGTCTTCTCATTTTGGTACCTTCAGCCAGTTGTAAGGCAGGGAGAGAAAATCCAAGACAGGGAGTTTCCAGAGGTTTCATGCTGTGTGGTTTGGGCAGGGTTTGAGTTCACTGAGCTCTTAACTATGATTTCCCCTATTTGCTTTCCTAATGAAGCTGAACTATTGTTAAACTAAAGGTCTGTGCACACAAGAAGCCCAGAAGAGATATTCTTCTTGAATGAATGCTACCCTGTCAAAAGCTTTGCAGGAGCTGGGCTCTGCAAGCTCTTTAGCAGGTGCACATCTCCCACTTTCACATGAGAACGGCTAATGCAGCATGGCCAAATGAGCATGAGAGAAGTGACCAAAGTTCAGGAGATCCACCTCCATAATTTCTAGCGGAATGTCAGCTATACTTTTTTCTGCCTTCTCTTATCAGCATGCCACATTACTGCTTTGTAAGAAAATGACATAAGTCCAAAGAGGAGTTAATTTGTCTTTTTTTCTTTTTCCTTTTAATCTTTTTTCTTTTTATTTTTTTTCCCCTTGAGCTTTTACTGTTCTATGTGTGCTATATACTCTGCAAATGATGAAGCTGCTTGCTAGGCTCTTGTACTTTCTTTGAAAAGCATTCTTAAATGATCACCTTCTTTAACTCTCTCATGATAGAGAAAAGGCAATGGAGATAAGGGAATGGATTCACCTTATACTCTACAGGCAGATGAAAATAGTGGTCTTGCACTGGATCAGTCCCTGTCAACTGATGTCTGTCTACATACTTCAGGACTTCACAGAAAATTCTTCTGGAATAACTTGTTCAGAATTTTTAGATTTTATGGCATAAGCTTACTGAAGTGAAAGATAGTGTCAGCTCTACATAATTAGTGGCACGGCAGAGGACCTTGTGCAATGAACTCAAAGATTTTTTTTAAATGCTCTCACTTTTATGGTTATGTGGTCCTGGAATCTTAAAGATTCTTATCTCTTATCCTCCAGTCATAACTTTATCCAATATTTTCCTGTCTGATATCAGTTTCTCTACACCACACATTAAAATGAAGTTCTTATGCCAATGACTTGAGAATCTGTGGCAATGAAGCAACTTCTAAAGCATAAAAACCTCACAATCAGTGAAGTTTAGTAGCACCTGTGCTCACAAGATTTTGTTTATCTCTTTAAGATTGCATTAGCATTCTGTTCTATATACTTTGGTGGGTTTCAGTGTGTGAGGATGTTTCTCTTGACAGGCATTGGAAGTACTTTGTCAGAATAGAACAGCACTAAAGAAGAGAGAGAGGAAGCTCTGTCAACTTTACCTAAACATCGTAAGAGGCTTCTAAAGCTTCTTACATGCAAGAAATTAAAAACAAACCACTCCACAAACATAAGGATACGATGACACCTAAGTATGTCAAACAGCAAAGTGCAGGGAATACTGAAGAGTTCTTCAGTAATTTTTTCAAAGCATTTTGAAGAAATTCTGAGGCAGGCTGTCTCTAATGTAATCTCTTTGCTAATACTCTTGCCATTATAGCATGAAGCTGAAGACCTGAGTTTGTCATGCGGGAGCTCATACAGGGATAGTTAGCCAGGAGCTGCAAGACCCCATTTCCTAGCCTCTGTTTTCGATAGTTAGCAAAGATTGAGGGCCTGTTTTCCTGCACATTGTGATTGAACTGAATTGCTGTTTTGAGTTCAGTGGAGCAAAACAAGGCCCTTGCAGTTCGAACTGCAGCTGGAATATGTGGAAACTGAATAGTTACAGCTGAGGGCAAAATTAATCCCAGTATTTGGAGAGAGGGAGGGAGTGGTACATTTGCAGTCATGAGGAAGAAGAAATAATTAGTCAAAGGACATTCCGTGTGTTAATAGGAAAATGTAAGGCTCCTGCATAAATAAACTCTATTTTTTTCAGAAATTTGTATGCAAGACAGAAGTAAATAGGCTGAGCTAACAATCGAGTAGAAATCTTACCATTCTCACTGATTTCAAAGAATTGGTCACGTACAATTATGTCTTCGTGATAAACCACTATTGAAGGCTAAACTTGAAAAATAACATAGAAGATTATTTCATTGGTGACACAGGACTGATTTTATATCCAAAGCCTAACATAGACTTTCTGTACGTGCATCAAGTATCACCAGGTTTAGTAAGGAAGGCATAGATAAATTTTGTATTTTAAGCAAGCCCTTATCAGCACTGCATGGCTAATTTCTGCTTTTTTCATACATTTGCAAGCATAAAGTGCAAGAAATACTTCTGAATTCAGCTGCACCCGTATCAGAAGAGAGTTCTGTTTGTTCTATTCATCATGCAATTCCTGTGTAAGGGGAAAACTCGAGCCACAGTTTTGCAAAGCTACAAACGCAAAGATTTGAGAAAATTATTCCCAATTTAGTGACTTTTTGCACAGAATTGATGTTTATTTACTTTCATGAATTTGCATATATTCAAAGTTTCTGTGATCTTGAAATAGTTCCAAGTTATTGCTCCAATTTTCCAACCACAATCTCTACATTTAGGCACTGCTGCTTAATTGAGAATCTTGTGGTGGTACCTCAGTGATTTAAATGATGACACACAGATTGTCAGCAGGCTGCAATTGCTTTGAAATTCACTTTCCATAAACATTTTTGTAGTAAATAGAGTTCTTGGCCTTGCATCAGTATTCAAAGGGCATCCAATCTCCCTATAGCCTGTGATATAGAACTCTAGCTGCATAGTCACAGAATGATTTAAAAATAATTATTTAAGCAGTTCATTGTATGATGGAGCACAAAGTAGGATCAGATCAAGAACTGAATGTAAAATCCCCCGGTGTCCAGAAAGCCTTACTAACAGCAATTAGAAACTCTGTCAGCAGCAAATTGTAAATGCGATTAACATTCAATGGAAACAATTTTATTAAACTGAAGATCTGATTAGCAACTGAGCTGCACAATGCAGATTTTCCAGCAGGAGTTAGAATACTACCACAGCCTACAATTTAATGCTGATACGAGTTAATTCATGATCTGGTATAGAAAGCTTTTTATAAACCAGAGATGTCCATCTTCAAAATAATTCCTAGAGGATTTATTGTTGCTGGCCTGTAGGCTTTGTTGGAAATGACGTGCAGAACATTAGGAAAGAAGGAAGATGGCAGCTCATTCACACTGGTGGGCATCTCTTGTTTTAGGAACTTCTAGGGTAGGTATAGCAGTAGGTATTGCTGTCTCCCCTTCCCCTCTCTGTAGTGATACTCCAGAATGTCCACGGTTTGTTTCTGCTATCTTTCCTTCCAGATTGCGTAGCAGCATTAAGGAAATAAGACAGTCTCTGTTTGAAAGCTGTAAGAAATTGTGAGAATATGTGCAAAACTACTCCATAAATTCCTTTCTTGTTTGTTTTTTAAGCTGTGTGGTTTTGTTCATTCAGAACTACCCAGCTAAGGTGCGATAAACTGAGGGACCCAGAATATCTTATCCGATACCTAGTACAGTAATTGCTTTTACCTGCTCCGTGTATTAGGCTTCTCCAAAGAACATAACATACAACTCATTACATACTTGGAAGCAAGACCTTATGTAAGAATCCCCACGGATCTAAAACCACCATGCTCAGTTTTATGGAAGCAGTGAATGTAGGCATGGCTCATAGACGTGGGATGACCATAGTCTAGCTCATTGAAGAGTCCATGTATAAAAACCAGTAAGACAAGAGACCTCCTTCATTTGTAATTTCTATGGATGTTATTCCTCAACTCTTCTTTCTAGGGCTATATCTTATACAGTTGAAGGAGAGCTCTACAAAGAAGAGATTTTACCATGAAAGTGATGGATCCGAACTTTTCCTGTAGCACTTGGCCAGTTCTCTGTGGAGTTTAGATAACACAGCATACCAGTCTCTGTGTATGTATGCGGGTGTGTGGAAACAAAGTCCTATTCACCATTTTGTATAGGAAGTGAAATGTTCCTACAATTCATCAACAAAATAAAATATCTGTCCCTTTTGATACTTCAAGGCTTGTTATCAGCGGTCCAACGATGTAGGCTTTGATATACACTAAACTTTTCTTGTAGGGAATCCAGTTTTTGTTTCATGTCTGGGTGAAAGTAGTTCATTTCTTCAAGAAGAATGAATGGAGTATTGTGCATTTGGTGCGGGTATGTCTAATCCTCGCTTGTGACTCTTCTGTCATTATAACTGCCTCTTTTGTCAAGGAAACAATGTTCCTTTTCCGCTGCCTTCTAATTCCCTGGCCAGTGCTGCAGTTCATGCAGCCCGTTTGCCACTGCAGCCTCGTCCCTGCTGCCCCTCCATTACCCAGCATTTTCTATGGGAAAGGAATCTCATTCTTCATTCAGAAAGCTGGGAAGGTGGCTCGTTAGGCTTGGCAGCGTGAACGAAACTTGTCATTTAACTTCAGATTTCATTATGGCCCAACAGAAGATATAATTTGTCAGATAAGGAACAAAATTAGTACACTTTATATTCAGTCACTTTTTTTTCCCCCCCAATTTAAGTATGCTTTTTGGATATAAAGTATAGGAGTTTAAAGCTCTCACTGTTTTTGAAAGTGATCCCATTTCTTCTAGACCTCCAACTTTACTGTGCTGCCCTCTTTCTCCATATTGTCTTTCTGACAGAGACTCTAAAGGCGCTTAAGGAAACTAAGTCCAGTGGATATGATGCCAGAGTTGATGAATGGCAAATCCCTTAACAGAGGAAATACATTTCCCTTCAATTCCTAAAGTGTCTCCAGGTGCTTTGGGGACCACATAAAGGATTCCACCCTTCCTGACAGTTGGGATGAAATTCTTTGAGGCTTAAGGAATATGCACAATCCTGTCTAATACTGAAGAAAGACGCAATATGCGCACTTCCCAATTTATGATCCCATTTAGTATGTTGCATTCCTTTGATCTGGAATTATTCCATGTTACTGTTTTAGGCCTGTTTCACACCTCTGTGTGATGTCAGACCTACTCTTTTACACCCACTCCTTCGGTCAGACCTGCTTCTTGCATCTTATGTGAAGCACAAATCCTCTGTATATATACTGCAGTTGGGGAAAAGGCTTTTTTGTCTCCTGTACAGTACTTTTTTTTGGATGAATGCTGGCTAAGGAGACTGCAATTGGGTAAGTTATTTAATCCTTTACTAGTGGCAGAAGAAACTTATGATACAAGTATGCATTTCCTCTCTTAGTAAGTGCTGAGCTCCAGGATGCTCTTGCCATCATCCTTTAACAATTCCTGGCTGTGGTGGGGGACAGGCAGCTGCTGTCCTGCATGAGCCCTACAAGCACCGCTCCACAAGGATGGGAAACAGGGGCAGGTCTTTTTCAGTATTGCTTTGGTCTTGAAAGCCTCTGGCACAACTCATGTAGCCTCTAAACATGTTCTTCTAATTCCAGAGAGAGACCCACCTTTGTAACTAATTCAGGTGGACATATGTATGAGCCCTACATGAGCATCAAAAGTAGATTTGACCTCCACTTCTGTAAGGTAAACATGCCAACAGGAACAATTTAAAAGACTAAGGCATTTTGAGTTTCTTACAATTGGCTATATACTATGTACCTAAAGCTTTTTTAAAATCTTTTATTAAAGTCTAGATATGCTTTTTATTACTCTTGCAGGAAGACCATGAATGATACAATTGATACAAAAAAGAGGAGTCTGGAAAGTGTACGAAAGAATCTAAAGCCAAGTTCTTTGATGCTGATGTAAATCTGCAGTAATACCACTAGCACTAGCAGAGCCTGATTTACACTGGTGTGATCAGGGAGAATGTGTCTCTTCATTCCCAGAATGAAGGAATGAGAAGACAAAAGAACCCTGTCACAATATGCTATGACCATTGCAAAGGCACTGGTATAAGGAGGGATGTACTCACTACTCCTTTTAGCCCCTGTTGGATCCAGTACATTGAGTTTGAAAATAATAAAAGCAAAAAACATCAGAACCAAATAAGAACCAAGAAGCATGGTGAAAACTAACAGCGAGATGAAGTGATATTACTGAGAAAGAGGCAAGCATGTATGGAGAAAAGTGCAGAAAGAGGGGAATCTGCAGGAATGAAAAGGACAGGTAACTGGCTGTAGACAGTTGCTGCTGCAGTGACTGGAGCCTGGGGCATCTGTAAAGTTTTCACACTGAAGCCTTTGGGACTTTGCTCCTTCAGCAGAAAGAATCCATGTGGGTTGTAGGTCTAATGCTTAGCATTCCTATGTGACAGAAGCAGGATAGATACAAACTTTTATTCTCACTCTTCAAGCTGGAAATACCCCTTTGTGATCTATATGTAGATTTAAATGTAATATTAACTGAGTCTATTCATGTGATTCTTTTTATCACACTGTCCTATTTTAACAGGGATTCCTTCTATGTACAATTATGTTGTACATAGGTCTCTGCACTCACGTCATCCATGCTAAGAGGTGCAAAGTTCTACTTTCACTGTAATGGAAACACTGAATGTCTGTAAGTCAAAAGACACAGCCTCACTAGATGTGTATAGGCCAGCATTGCCAGAAAGACTGGAAGCTCTCAGTGAAAAAGCGCCAATAAAAGCTTTGGTTATTTCCAGGAACCAGCTGTTTACACTTGTTCAGGTTGTAATTTTTAAGCATTTAGAGTACAAGAAGGTATAAGGACATCTATATCTTAGAATGAATAGAATTTTCAAATGGCCCAAATCACATTGAAATTCATTTTTGCAAAGAGTCTGAAGTGGCTTTTAATTTTTTACCATATCTGTAGTAGCTGAGCTGCAATGAGACAATCTGTGGTAATGAAATTACTATCCTTGAAGTGATTTCCACTGACTGAACTAGAGTGGATATGACTCATTTTATTTTTATTTAAACTGCAGTTTAGACTCAGTCTCTTGTGTGAGCAAGGCCTCAGAACTACGTGTGCACCAGAATGCATCTTAACTCAGCCTAGCACATTCACCAACACTTGTTTTCAAATTGCATCTCTTTTTTCTAACAGGATGAGGAGGTGCCAGATAAGTGCCAAGTCACAACACAGGACCTGTGGTTCAGTCATCTCTACAGTCTGGCAGCAATGAAACTGGCAGTATGATTCTAGTGGGTGAATCAACACAAAACTCATCTGTCTTCTTTTGTTTCTTTGCAGACACTCTCAGATTTTTCCCAGAAGTTTCTTATAAATGAAGCAGATTGTGATCTGAGCTTAAGGTGTGGCTGGGCTCTCTTTAGGGCACTTTTTACCTGTATTTGGTTACAGTACAGACTTCTAGTACTTTCCAAACATGCCATTTTCAGTGATGCCATAAATTCTAACTGCAAATGATAGAACTGCTGTAGAAAAGAGTAGCTTCCATCCTTTATTAAACAAAACATGTAAGTACAGAGAGGGTGTGTTAAAATAAATCATAAATTACAAAGCCAAGCACTTTCTGGGGTTAAGCTTGTCATTGGGCATCTATTTTGTGCAATGCAAATGACTGTATTAACACCTCAGGTGCCTTAGCTGCCGGAAACTGGGTGTGGTGAACGGAGGTCTAAAACAGTTTAAGCAAATTATCTGATTTGCTGTGGCTTCTGCAGCTAATAGCGATGAAAAATAACTGTAGCAAATATGAAGTCTGCAGTCAACTAAACACAACACAGCAATGTTTAAGGCTTATGCCAAACAAAGACTCTCTACTATTTTCAGCCAGAGTTACAAGTGCTGTAGCTGTGTGAGCACTGCAGCAAGTTCTCTACTCTCAGTGCTAATTTCCGTGGAAGGAGAATGGGTTACTTCTGACTGAAGAGGTACTTGAACTGAGTGAGAAGGGGAAGCTGAGACGTGCCGTTACCATTAGATTTTTGTTAGTAGATAAAAACTAGTACTTTGTACAAGTGCCTGTACATATACCAGAACTTCATACAGGGCTGTTTATTGTAACTTAACAATGGGGAATGACTTCAGAAAGGCTTCAGCCTAATTTATGAAAAGCTTGAGTAATTTCTCTAAATTAAAAAATGCACTCAGCCCATAATGTGACTTTGTGATTTCATCATACGCCATACTGCCTAGCTATTTTTGGGCAGAAGAAAAAATGGTTTCAGGCCATAACTAACAAATTTATTTATACAAATAACTTGCTTTTTTTAAAGCTTTTTAAAATAATTTCATCAAGTTTTCCTAATACCAAGCAAACCTGTGTTCCATATTTTGCTTTTCTAGTCTAATTTTTAGTTAGTGTATGTTTTTACCACTACTGATGACAACAGAGATTCCCCATGCTGTGTTGCTATCAGTGAAGTAGGCTAAAAGGACAGGATATAATAGCTTTGCTGTAGGGGTGACTCAGCCACGCACCTTTAGATTCCAGAGAGTGCTGCCCTGGGACTTGCCAGCACAGCTCATTCAATCCAATGTTTTCTCCTGTGGGAGGAAAGCAATGGAGTGCCTGAAAGTACCTACTCTAGCATTAGCATTAGCGGAAGGATGTTTGCAATTGTTTTGCTAAATTTAAAAGACACTGTGGCTCTGTGGAAGTTCTAAATCTAAATAGGCTTTTGTATTAAAAGCCTATCTAAAGCCTATTGTAAAGCCTAGTTTTCACTTTATTGAAGGTTTTTGAATGTGGTTTAAAACATTGCTAAGCAATTATGTCCTAGACACAAACTGACCTGTTCTCTGCTTACATGAACTGCAAAGCACAGTATGTGTCTTGGTGCTACTGGCTGCAAGGCATTCTCCAGACATGTTTGAGAGGGAATTACATGCCCTAGGAAGAAAACAAATAAAGACATCTGCTTTCAACTCTGAAATTTTCTCCCTAGTTCTTCCTGTGATTAAAAAGAAAATATTTTAATATATGCAATCCTAACACCTAAAATTATGCAGTCCATTTTTTTGTTCATGACCAGGACTACAATAACTCAAGCAATTCGTGGGAGAGTGGTGGGAACTTTGCATTCTGTCTTCTTTTCCAGATGAGCTGGACCAGAGTAAATAGGCTGGATGCAGCTCTGAGAAACCAGCTTGTTTCAAAGGGGTCCTTTCAGCTGCAGCCCATTATGTCATCCACTCTAAAGAGCTGCCCAGCCCAGCAGCTCTGGGAGAGCTGGGGAAGTTTAGGGGGTTTGTCCTGGGGGGTGGCTGAACAGACTCCAGTATTCTGCTGTGCTTGGGATACAGGGTGAGTGTTAAACACACGCAGGAACTGGAGATGACAACCATGTGGGTGTGTATTATATTTACAAAAGAATTGTGATTGGGAAGGCTTCTCAGTAACACTGGAAAGGTGATTGTAGGTCATCCTTTAAGAATCTAAAATGATGTTTTTATTCTGCCATTCTTTGTGGAAGTATGACCAAATTCTCACAGAAAGCTGTGTTCTCTTTTCAGGACTCAGAATATGTCTCCTGCAGTCTTTTGTTTGATGACTTACCACCAGAGTGTTAAACTTGCCTATTATAAGATCTGTGATGAAATGCTAGTTCTGTTATTTTTGATATACAGGCTTTATCCCCTCTATTCACTGGGGCATGGCTTTTGTATGCATCCATCTGTGCATGATAAGCAAATTCTTTCATAAATTGCAAAATAATCTGTGATCTGTAGAGGCAAAGTCTTTTTTGACCTTGAGGTTTCTCACCCCTTGCTTGTATCTCCTTGCATAAAACTTGCCTTTTTGATTAATATCTTTTATCATCCTCATTTTAATTGGTGAGTTCTCGTTCTATTATTGGTTGGTACATCCATAATAATGTCACAGTTCAAAATACTGGTAAAGCTCTTTTTTTTTGTCCCCTTTTGGGAAAAAAGCTGAGTTTATGAGAACATACATTTATAATATCCCTTTACAATAAATCTCCTCTGAATTGCTCTATTTATGGATGCAATGTCCAGATTACCCTGAGAATTTCTAAAGGGAAAGAAAGAGGAAGATTTTTGTACACAGTTTAGGGTGAATCTAAGTAAAAGCTTAATAAACTGAAATTGAATGTCATTGGTAAATGACTGCATGTTACCATGCTTAAACCCACTTGTGACATCCCCCTTCAAATTACTTACTTTATATCTACTTGAGATTAACCAATATTCAGTTATATATTACTCAATAGGAAAGCAAGAGTACAAATTAGTATGGATCTTAGTTGAGGTCAAACAGCATTCTGATTTATTTAGGGGCAGCTGATGAGTTTCAGTGACTTTCATTGCCTAGGAGAATAACATTCTCTATTACTGGTGATCCAGAATGCCTTCATGTGTTTACTTTTTTTTTTTTTAAAAAATATATATTTTTTCATGGTCTTAAAACAGATATTGAACTTTGATGCATTTAGTGTCACTTTGAGAAAGATGATTGAGGAGTTGTCAGAGCTGCACGGTAATTTTCTGCAAATAGGTTCTTTAACTCAGAACCTGCAACAGTCCTGTTGTCAGTAGGGATCCCTGAAAGTATAAATTCACCCCTGAACACACGTTTAATGGTTTGAAGAAACAACAGTACCTCGTGGAGTTGCAGGCAGGCCCTGCATAATGGGAATACACGAGTGGCACTGTGAGGTGAAGCAAGACAAATTTGTAGGGCCAGAGTCTGTCCCATCCTTGGTCCCCACAGCTCTCCTGATGTGGACCCCGCAGCCAGCGGGGGCTGTGTCCCGTGGGACGGAGGTCAGAGAAGAGCTGCTGTGGTTCCAGAGGTGGGATGGCGTGGGAGCACGAGGTGAAGGAGGAAAGATGACTGAAGGATCAGGAGTTGATGAAAGGTCTTGTCAGGAGTGGGAATCATATCTCGTGTATGGAGGAAGCAAAGGATGAAACGGAATTAAGTTTACTTTTTACTGCCATACTCTAATTACTAGTAGCTGTCATACACTTGTCTAGTTAATAAAGGCGCTAAAGGGAAAGAAGGTGATGGTAGTTCTACCATCCTGATGGAGGTGGGAAGAATAACTGAGCTCACATATAGGGAGTAGCTTGTATCATCTGGAAAGAATCTATTTGTAACTGTTTAAAAAAATATTTTAAAAAGGAGCACAGGTGATATGGAAGATAATACTGTTTTGTAACAAGCTAGTAGATGTGGGTAGTTACAAAGAGTTCTTGCAGCTGGAGGAAAACATAGATGGAAAAACTTGTAAAGGATGTAGTAATCTATTTTCAAAGTCATATGTGCAGGAAGGAAATAGTTGTAGGAATCTGTTGAAACATTGTCTGTCCAAATAAATCTTTGATGTCTATAGTTATCATTTTGCATGACTTTTCTTTCAGAAGTTACTTTTCAAATGCAAAGATAACTCTGCAAGTTGATATTATAAAATAGAGTTTTGCCTCCTCTTGGTGCTTTTTTTGTGAGCCTGAAAAACCTGGGTCTTGAGTAAAGGAATCTCATTTTCCACCTAGGAAGAAACATCAGTTCTAAGACAACTCTTTGCTAGAAAGTGGAGCTGAGTTTAAGACAGGGTGATGAGCTGTCAAGGAGCTGTGTGTATTGCATGCAGCACTACCATTATTTGGCAATTCATATAAATAAAATAGGAAAGAGAATCTACAGCTGTGTATATGCCGTTGGTCTTTAATCATTAGTAGTTATTTGTCTTCAACAGAGAGACGAAATCTGTTTAAATTATGTCACCTAAATAATAATGTAACAGGTTGAAGGTGTTGGGGTTTGGTTTTTTTGTTTTGTTTTTTCTTCTGGGGAAGAATGTTAAAAGATACAGTTAGCTTTCCAACCCAGGCTGCAGGTGCATCTGTCTTGTTTGCAATCTTGCACAGAGTTAAAAATATTTATTGCTGCATGGACAGGGAGCAGGCACACTGGCTGCTCTGTGCTGCGTGGCCTTGAAGCTAGAGTAGCAAAAATTTACACATCCTTTATAGCTGGTGGTTAGGGACGCAATATGCTTGCTTACTGGCATGCAGGTTACAATCTAATGAGAGGACAGGGGAGGAAGCAGTCCAGCCTCTGGCATTGAGCAGAGTTTGCTTCTCGTTGTGAAACAAGAAACCAGGCAACTTCACAACTGTTGTGCTTTCTGGCAGTGACATGGTCACTTGGATTTTTTACAGCTACAGCTCCTTCTGTTACTTCTCCCATGGTCTGGCACCACAGTAACTAAACCTTCCACTACAGCATATTGCAGCAGAAACATGCTCTAACATATGCCATAGAAGATAACAAATGGTGCACAGTCGGTGTAACAGCACAGAGGAAATGACCAGAAAGACAGCAAACATCTAGAAAGCTATTTCTGGGTCTCCCTTTAATAGACGTAGGCAGTTCTGTTTCATGAGAAATCAAAGGGAATATGGAGGTAAAGAAGAGTAGCAGGGTGCTGTTCTACTTAATATAACCCTCAAACAGAATGTCTTAACATATATCATAACATCCTTTGTACAGCCTCTCTTTCTCTGGGATAGAAGCAAGTGGCTTACTCCATTTCCTCTATATAAAAGGTAGGCATATATTGTGAGAAAGATATCTTGCTGACTTGAGTAATCGGGATTTTCATATGAGAAAAGTGTACCGTTACCATTTCTATTGCTGTCTAAGGCTTGACAAAGGCTACTACAGCACCAAAGACATGTTTAAGTACCTCTTATCTGCTTTTCCAACTGGGTACATGTTGCCTGTGGACAATTCCTCTAAACTCACAGGAAGCTCCTGCTGTGGATTGTGCTGCCGTGTTCTTGTTGTGAAGTCTGAGGCTACGTGGAGCGCTCCCAAAAGGCATTCACGGAGGGCATCAGGCCAAGTGAGGCACCACGGATCTCTTGCCATGGGGAGCCTCGTGCACTTCCTAACTTGAGCAGCATGGCCAGGGTGAGGAGGTATGCTGGTGCCCACAGAGATACATTGATTAAGGATGAGGAAACCAGAGGGAGAAGTAGCATGCTTCCTCAAGAATCTTTCACCCATTTCTTTTAGTGCTGATCTCACACTTCTGTTGTGAGCTTTAGTAATCTTCTGGGGGTTTACCTGCTAGCAGCACTCTGTTTTTTCACTTAAAAGGAGAACTCTGTGTTACAAATAAATGGCTGAAAGAAGACCTAAAAGCTGACACTTGAGTCTCTTTGGTAGGATTCTGACACAGAGTGTCCTGATAAAATGCTGGAGCTGTATCGTTTTTGTACTATCCTATTTCTCAGATGCTAATTTTATCTAATTCAAGTGAAAAGAGACATTGTGATAATTTCTAATTGTTACCTGTGAAGCCTATTTGCATTATCCTGGAAACCCAAATAGGGCAGCTTTAACTAATAGATCCTGTTAGTTTTCAATGAATCATTTGTATTTCCAAGTTTGTCTTCACATACCTGCTGAAAGAGCAGAATAAAGCATTGTCAGTTACAGTCCTGGCAGGGTTGTTATCACCCATCCAGTTTTTGCTGTATAATTGAGAATTCAATGCATATCTTGCTGAAGAAAGAGTTTTGGGAGTTGCACTGACATTTTGTAAGTGCTTCAGATAACCACAGCTAAAAGCATCTAGTGTGCTTGTACTGAAGCAAAGACAAGCAGATTTTTTTTCTTTATTTTCAGGTCAGTGGTTCCAGAATAATAATGTACGGTTGAGCACACAGCCTCATTTCCAGAAGGATGATATTGTAGCTTCAGTTTTAACGCTAGGGCGCTATAAATGGTAGCCTCAATGTAGGGCTGTTGTTACCAAATTAAAATAGTGCAGCAGCAGCCTATTAACACTGCAGTGTGATTGTTAATAAGTAAATTTAGCCCCTCCTACTCTAACACAAAACTGCTCAGTGCTTCTTAAAAAAAGGAAAAAAATCTTTGAATCTGTGCAATATTTCCTATCTGCATCCATTTTCCACCTATAGGGTGAGAGAAAGTAAATGATACCAGATGAATAGATTCTTCCTGATCCATGCTGGCTGTCTCCTGCTCTACATCATTGCTCCCTTCTGACAGACTAATCCTATAAAACCCTGACTGTGGTGGAACTCTCTTTGGGCAGCATCTCAAAATCTGATACAATCTTATTAGTCTGAATTTAGGAAATTAGTAATAGTCTTCAGAGTAAATTAATGTCTGTTATTAAATCAGTGAAAATGCATACCTTTTTTTCCTTGTGATTTTTAAACTGAGACTTGCAGCATTGAAAGTTGACTGCTTCCTTTGAAAGTTTCAATATGCCGTTAGGACCACTAAAATTAAATTCTGCTATGGAGAGGAAAGTAATAATTTTGTAATATCTAGCCTGAATTTTCCTTTTCATCCTCTATTGTTGCACCATAATATCATAACATCAGAGGGGTGTTGCATTACCAGCTGCAGTTGCATGTTTTAGCCTGTCTTTTTGAGTATTTCTACAGAGTTGAGTCTGTAACCTCTATAACTTTACCACCTTCAGAGATGTTTGTTATTGAGCTGTATTGTGTACAAAGTGTTTGGAGACTCTTGATGATAATCCCCAAAGACTGTATCTTGGGCAATTTCTAAAGTAATAATTCTAAATATACTGAGTTCTTGCATTCCGGCTATCAAATTGGAAAAAACCAAAAAGCCTGAACATTTCCATGCTGTAGCAACAGTAAGACCTGTCAGAAGCTGCTACAGGTAGAAACAAATTTTGGATCCCCATCTGCTGTACAAAGCCCTTTCTTCAGGGAAGGCACAAGGCATAGTGGTAAGAAAACACAATTCACGCTAATTTAGTTTAAAAGACAGTTGTGGTTTTTTTCATTTTTCTCCATCATAACTAATTAATTCACATTATATGAGACTCATTCCGTTACCCCCAAGAACAACTAATAATGGAACCTCTGACCTAAACCCACACTTTACTACATAGTACCACCTCTGAATACCAGATGGAACAGTCAACCATTTTTGCTTCACAAGCGTTTGGGGATGGCAACAATCCTAAAGCAAAAGATGTTCTATGGGAATAGGCTTGAAATAACTGGAATAAATACATTATTTTGGTCTATGCCTTGCATGCAGGATCTGTAAGTTGATTCATTACTATAGTAAAAAGATATGCTGTAGTGTCTTGGAATGGTAGGATACTGAGAATAGAAATGAAATGTGTCTGCAGGAGTTTCACCAATTTGTCCATTTTAATTCCACTTTCTTAATAACTAATCTGAAAAATATCAACATAACTAATCTGAAACTATCAACATATATATCAACATAACTAATCTATAACTATCAACATAACTAATCTGAAAAATATCAACAGACTGCCATTTAATTAAAAAGTATGTAGCATTGCCATTATTCCTTTACACGGGGAAATTGGATGCTGATTTCACACTGATTTAATGTTGCTCTTGTAACTGACATTTCTGCCTTTCCTCTGGGTATCCAAACCCAGTGTCTGAACTAATCAAGAATGGCTGAACATTGAATGGTTTGGGTGTTCTGGAACAAAGTAGGCATATTTCCAACTTGGAAGTAAATGAATAGAGAATGTGTTAATAGTATCATATGCAGTTACAGGTCCACACATACTGATTTATAAGAGAAAATAAAATCCCTGGTTTGCTAGAGCAACTTTTCATCTCATTTTTCAAATTCTCAGGATAGGCAGCATACTGATATTGTTGCCAATAGTCACTGGTAGCCTTGTGGAGCAGTGCAACTTCATATAAGATGGAATACCAAAGCGAATGTTATGTGCCTGGGTAAAAGATTTTTCTAATGGGGGTATTCCATTGCACGCTGTGTCAATCTGTCTGTTTGAAATGGAGAGGAGACATTACATGGATACATAGGTCCCATTTTAGAGCTGGAAAAATTAATGCAGATTATATTTTATATGTATAATGTGTGTGATACAGTTATTGGGGGGCTCGGGGGCGGGGTGGGTTGTTGGTTTTTTCTATTTTTAAGGAACAATTGGTGTAACTTCCAGCTCTGCACCTGAGTGATTTTTAAATTGATCTTTTTCCCCTCTTGTTTGTCATGAAACACACTAATAAATAATGGACTGTCTATAACACTTACTCAAAACACAGTCCCATAATAATCATCCACAACAAAAGAACTTCCATGCTCTGATCTGATTGATTTGACTCATCTTGCAACTGTGGACTTGGCTTTCCCGTGCAATTTGCTGGAGGTCAGCTTTGTGGGCTCTCTGAGTAGAGGCACTTCATCTCATGTTGTCAGTGGTAGTACTGTGCAGTGGAATTACTTGCTCTGCTGTAGAGCAATTCAGTAAACGAAGTAGAAAGTGAAACTTGGATATTCTGACTGCCACTGTTTTATTCTACCTATCAGCTGTCCCCTCACGTAGCTTGCCTATTTTCAAGTACTTGTTGTTGGGTGTGCTCTGTTCTTATTTTCCACCAGCCGGTAAGCAGACCTGATGCATGCTTAAGACTTTCCTTAAGAAGGAATAAAGCATAGGGTGCAAAGTAGGAGTTGGAGGAGTGAGTGATAGTTGTAAGCAATAATATTGCTTCATTCTCACAAAAAGCCCTGACATTGTGCAAGATGAAATTTAGCCCCAAGTTTCCATAGTCTCTTTAGCTTAAATGCCAAAAAAGCACCTTTAGTGCCCATCTGTTTCTCTTATAGCACTGCTGGGCACTTTCACAAGTACTGTAGAGCTGTTAACCTTAAAATAAATTTATTCTAAGTGTGATTTCCGCTTCACACTCACTATTAGCTACTTCACAACCCTGAGCACTGACTCCGTTTGTCCGTTGTAGCTTCTGAGTGTCACCGTGCTGAGCTGGAGATGCCTGTGTTGGTGTTACTGGAAACCCTCTCCCTTCACTCTGAACAGTCTATTGCCCAGTGGATTTCTTCTTAAAACTTCAGCTGCAGCTAGTGGAGGAAGCAATATTGAGCCAGAATAATCCTTGAATAGAAATGTGATGTCAGTATTAGAAAGGTTTTGGTTGTTTTCAATTTTGTTAAAGATATGTATAATATCAACAAACTGAGGAAGGCTGGAGAGTGGATGATAAGGGCTGTTTGATTATTATTTGATTACTGTAAGAAGAAAGTGGAAAATACTTATGTTGCAGTAACAGCAGACCTGCAAAACTTCGGCAACTTGGCAAGTGTATCTGTTGGAACACTTACACTTCAGCCTCTCAGTGCCAGTACTTCCCAGATTAGCCGGGAAACACTGCTTCGTACTACAGCCCAGATAGCTCCACATCCTTTTGGCTCTTCAGTCTGCTGTCAAAAGGACACAGTCATCTGCCAATGATTGTTTCAGCCTTATTTGTGGCTTGGAAACTGTCCTATCCTGTAGTGGTTTCATTTAAAAAAAAAAAAAAGTAAAAAAAAAAAAAAAGTCCAATGCTATCTCTATAGTATTAGTAACGCTAAAGTAATGACAGGTGAAAACACAGTCAAATTTGCAGAGTGGTAAGTCCTTTTATTAGGCTGACATAAACAAAATGACCTTAAGGCACATAGCACCTCATTTTAAGACAAGCCATGTAGACCTGAAAATAAGCTTCATAGGTGAGTCTAATAGAAGAATATCAACTCTGCAAACTTTATTTCAAAAAGCATAGTCCAATATAACTATGAGATCCAAAAGGGACGGATGGGTCAGTTGTATTCATTTAATGTTTCTATTTCGGGCAGCATCTGTTGCAGGATGTGGGGTGGGAGGGTCTGTATTTTGGTTTTTTAATCTGAACGGACCTACTGAGGGTTGTGAGAATTTGATGCTTTTTTGGTTATCGAGTATGTAGGGATAAATTCTTCTAGACTGTTCTTAGTTTCATCTTTCTATGAAGCATTGTCATCTTCATCCCAAGTTTTTTGGGCTCTGGTCAGTCCTTTCAGAGCCCTAAGATCTTCTCTTCCCACTCTTGCCCGCTTCTCCTCAGCGGCGAGATAGACGCTGGTAAAAACAAGATGTTTGGTGAGGTTATATTCCTGCTCCCTACAATGCCTTTGCCTCTTGTGTATGATTTAGCTTGATTACAGCCACTTGAAATCTCAAAGAGAAAAACTGGTTCCCCTGGATGACAGACACTTTCTGTTTTCCATGTGAACTGAAGTCTCTGCTTAGCTCTGAGGCAAGTAGATTTTCAGATTATATAAGCGAATGATGAAAATAATTACAGACAGATTTTCTTCTGTGCTTGTCTAGAAGGATAATGAAATGAAGAAGGATAATTACACTGAAGCTTTTTTGGTCCAATAGATGTTGAAAGCACTTTGCTGCATCAGTTCCTTTTGGACACAGCATATGTCATCTTGTGGACAAGTCACATTACGTCTGAATCCTTGAGACAAATATTTAAGATCATGATATTTTGTTGTGCAATATGTAAAATAGTACATATTTATAGCTCAATGCAAACAATCCCACTTCTTGGACACTGATTTTGTAATTGAAGTTACTTAAGTTTGCTCAGTTCCCTTATTTTTGAGGAAGCTGAATTAATTTGCTAGGATATGAATCTCTTGTTACCATTTGTAAAGCTATCAAACATAGAATTATTTGCAATTTTCTTCTTAGTTAAGTTTAAATCAATGACCTAGAATTGTTCATCTGGGAACAAAGCAGAAATAATTCAGAGAAACAGCTGTCAAAGCAGCATAATTGCTACATGCCAATAATAAAAAAAGAAAATAATTTTAGAAATTTCCTTGCTTCATGAATGAAAGCAAAAATATTCTTCTTATTAAAGTGAAAAGCAACTTGTACAAATATTTTTTTATCTGAAATTAATATATCTATATTCTTTGTCAACCCATACTAGTTTATTTGATTATTTCTTGGTAGAAAGCAAGTGACAACTCAAGACATTCTTTAGAGACTGAGAAGTCCTTTCCAAAAGCAATAGGATTTGTTTTACAGGGAAGGCTCTAAACCCCCCAACATTTGTCAAAATATTATGCTTGCTGAATGAGATAATTTCCCTTTTCATGCAGAGATCAGAGTTCAACAGATCTTGACTTATAAAAGTTCTTTAGACATATCCTACCCCTGTTTCTTCTAAAGTTTAAAATAATGCAAGTTTATGGTAAATGTTTCCAAAAGCAAATGTGTAACAAGGTGAGGTTTTTGCTGCTAAATTACGATTCTAGTAGGAAAAAGCCTCAAAATTGAATTTGAACTCAATTAGAAGCAATTTTTTGAATAAAAAAAGGCTGTAATTTAAATTTAATTTCATTAATAAAAATTGCTGGACAAATAAGGTAGTGTCAACTACATGCTAATTAAAGAAACTTTAATGTTCATTGTGCTGACAGCTCTGTCTGTCCTGCAGGTAGGCAGAGCCATTTCTAGCTTTAGGGCAGATATTCTTGTTAATTGGTCATGAAGAGATCCTGGAAGGGTGGCTGATTTATAAGGTTTCCCACTCTTCTATTAATGTACAACAGAATTACAGTGCTGCAGAAGTGTCAGCAGTGTCTGGTAATAGATTTGTCACCCAGTATTGCCAGGTACCACTGAAGTACCGAAAGCTATCAAGCAAGCGGCAAAGCAGCAGGACCAGATGGTTCTCCTGTTGAGATATACAAATGTGGGGAACGTACCTGGTAAGAAAACTCCTGACTTACTGAACAAACACCTGGGAACAAAACCGAGTGTCGCAAGTATTTGAAGATACTAACATTGCCCATACATAGGACAATATATGAGGTCATGCACCTCGTGATAATCGTAAGGATCTGTGTTTGCTGACCAAGTTATTTATGAGCTGGGCTAAACTGAGCCATGAATTTGCGCAGAAGCAGTTTATTTTTAGTCACTGTGGAGTCTGTTCTGGTTCTGGCACAGATCGCATGATTTTTCTGCAGGGCAAATTCAGGAGGAGCTGCACAGACAAGACTTGCAGAATCTATGCGTACTGCTGATCAGCCAGCTCGCAAAACCCCAAGTGCTTTCAACCATCACGTGAGGGTTTCTAGTTCACTTATTTTTATTACTAGTGTTTGTCTGTGAGGATATTCAGTTGTTTACTGATTGCCTTGCTTGTCACTAAGGATTAGTCTGAAAAGACAGAGGATTCATTTCAGCTGAGGAGTGTCCTGAACATTTGGTGTCCACGTGTAACAGGCCATTTGTGGCTGCCAGCAGATTTGGTGAAGTGCTTTCTTCATGTGTAGCAATGGATGATGAAATTGCATTTCACCATAATTAGTCATCGTTTTGGTAAATAGGTATTAATCCTCACGTTGCTATTGCTGTTTTAGCTCTGGAGCTCTGACACTTGTGCCTGCAGACAAGCAGTATCAAGTGACAAGATATGCTAAGTTCAAATGTTTGTAGCATGAAGTGAGAGGAGAGTAAGAAAATAAATACTCATTGTCCTCCGGCTTGGCACAGAATGTGTGTGGGTGATGCTGGGAACAGTATTTCAGGAACATGGGTATTTGAGGCCTTAAGGAAAGCTTCATTGGATAAGTATGAGTTTTAGCAATAAAATCTTAATCTCTATATATATTTTGTACTTCTTGCCTATCTCTCAACTAGGTGTCCGGATGACAGCTGTGTGAAAGATTACTATGTCAGAATTATGCAGAAGAGACTACTGTATCATTCCTTATTTGCTTCAGATCCACAGAACGGGATCAAAGCAGTTAATTAAAGTAAGTCTGGCTGCTTCTTTAAGTAAAACAACAGAAAGCTTAAATGTAACATTTACATCAGTGGTTTCAGTGGTCAGATACAACATGAGCTGGCGAAGCTGGTTTACAGCCAAGACTATAGCACAGCTTGGCCAAAGAGCAGGTCAGGCATGATTCTGGAGGAGGGGTGAGAAGATGTTTTTTGCACCACTTTGTTCAGCAATGGCATCACAGCAGTTGCAATTGCACTTCAGTTCTGTCTGTAGAAAACATAATCAGGCAGCTTTACTTTTAAAACCATATCCTTCCTGTGCCCTGTCAAGGGTGTGGAAGATTAACGTGAAGGGTAAATGGTTGGAGAATCATAATTTTCCTCTCTGTTTTCTGATGGCATTATTAGAGAATCCATCAAAAAATGGATGGCTTAAACAGGACAGATCTGCCATTTTTAAATGTGAAGCTTTTCCATCATAACCATTTCTTTTTGGTTGTTTATACTAGGAGAACCATTACTGTCAGTAAATGATTATTCTCCTTGTAATTCTTTACATGAAGTGCCAAGTGTTCTGGGAAAAATAAATCTATCATTACCTCTTTTGACACCACACTGCTGTGTCGCTCTCTAGGGGAGATGATATGATTTACATACTCAAATGTTTTGCTGTACTGTAAAATAGTCTTTTACAATCTGGCGGCTGTTATTAGCTGTTGTGATGATCAAATAACACTATGGGAGTTAGTAATTAAGAAGGAAGCAATACCAAAAGAAGGACATTGATACTTAGGTTTGGATTAATTTAGCAGTTCTGTCGAGTAGGTGCAATCTGGGGGGATCACTTGCAGTTTCAGACTTGATATTCTACTTCTGTTTCATGTAACAAATCCATTAATATTCCAGTCTTTCACAAGCATATTACCCCACTTATTACCAACTTGCAGGTGAAAGAAATAAGTCTTTTTTTCCTTAATGGTCATAACTTTTGGAGTGTTCACCCTTTTTTATCCCATCAGTTTCCAGCACCCAGGGGGCTGGATCACTGGAGGAAGTGTAAAAGGCACTAGAAGAAAATGGGAACAGAGAAAGAAAATGGTTTTATGTAAGGCAGCATTGTATCTGCCTTATGAGGAGGAACTTCTTTACCTTGAGGGTGGCAGAGCACTGGAACAAGCTGCCCAGGGAGGTGGTGGAGTCTCCGTCTCTGGAGACATTCAAAACCCGCCTGGACGCGTTTCTGTGTAACCTGCTCTAAGGTGGCCCTGCTCTGGCAGGGGGGTTGGACTAGATGATCTACTAAGGTCCCTTCCAACCCTATGATTCTGTGATTCTATGATCTGAGAGGGGCATTGAAGTCATTATTTATCTATCATGAGGGTTTGTCTTGGGTTTTCCCCCCTTACCAGTTCCATATTGGTGTGGAGCAATAATTTTGTTTTGATACGTGAACCTAAGCAATGATGCTGTCAGTCAAGGGGTATTTATCTTTGCAAAGCAGTTTCTGAAAGGGAGGATGTACTGGTGTATTTGTGGGTGCTCTGCTCTCTGTTTTTTTGTTTGTGGGTTTGTTTTTTTCTTTGCCCTTCCCCCTCTGTTCACACAGAGAATTTGTTTGGGAATAAGTTGAAGTTATTAACTCTCAAATTAACATTGCAAAGCCCACTATCACAGCTTTTCTTTTTTTAAAGCCAAGTGTTTGGGAAGGAGCGTTCAAGATAACCCACTTCCTGGCAGCCTTGAAACCTAGGCTCTGCTCTTATTTCACACAAGCAAACTGCACTTTCAAATGAATTTGGCACAATGTCACACTCTGATGACTGTACACGATGGTATAGTTGTTTTTATTGACCAGGGCTAGTACTCACCCATGCAGAAACAATAAAGCAGTCTTCTCTAGGCCTGTCTCTGCAAGCTGTTAATTACTGCATTGTTAGCTCTGAAGAATGTTGTGATTAGTATTTCTGTAGTAGTATATGAGAGGAAGTATACTATGGTTGTACTTAGTTTTAATTATTGCAGACACTTTTATGTGCACTCACTGTTAAAAGTAGCTTAGAGAATAAAACTGACGCTGTCTGCACATTAAAATCAGAAAGTCCTGAAGTTACTATAGAGTGGGTTTGGAAGCTGATGAAACCCTAAACCCTGAGCTCACCAAAGCTTTGAGGCTCAAGTGGTTGCTTTAGCTATTGGTCCTCTGCCCAACAGGCTTGGAGAGGACCATGTAGAAGTTGAAATTAATTTTTCATACACTAAAGTTATTTGAGTTAACTCAGAGTAGACATAAATATTATGTGGTAACCTTATTCCTTCAAAATGTAGCTCTTGCATATCCTTCAGTATCTTGATATATGAAACAAGTCACAGATTTTTTTATTTTATTTGTTAGTATTTACCACATCAACTAATATACTGTCCCAGTCTTTGTTTTATCAAAGCTCTGAGCCCTGGATCCAACCTAAATGAGAACATACTTAAAAACAAAAGTCAGTGACACTATCTTTCTCCTTCCTGATCAAAAATCATCCAGAGTGCCAACCGTTCAAAGCATTGTGTAAAACCCCGTAGAATTAGTTTAGGGAACTCTGTTCTACTGTGAGTGTTTTGCATTCAGAACCTCAGCCAGAATAGTTCTGATGACTCTGTTGGGTGCTAACAAGGGTGCTGTTTGTGCTTTAGTAGGGATACGCAAAATTCCTTTTTTCATGCTCCCATCCACTATTGACAAGCTGCTTAGGTAAGTGCATCTCTTCTGGGCAAACTGTGTGCCCAGCTCACAACAGGTAAATATTATCAGTGCTTCGAGGACATCTCAGCAACGGGAACATGCACTTTACACTGAAGTGTGGGGTGTGTCATGTTTTCAGCTTTGAGGCTTGAAGTGTGAACCTCAAAATTCATGTCACATGGTAGCTTGACTAGTCGGAGAGAGAGAAAATGCTGTTAGCTCCAGAGGCAGCAGAACATCTTCATTTGTACATTGGACCTGTAGGAGAGAATATTGATTTACGCTTCTGGCACTGGTAGTATGTGTATTTTATTTCTGTTTAAAATGCAAGTCAATTTCAAAGAAGAAAATTTTGATGAAAGTCACTAGATATCAAATGACATAGCAGCAATTTGTACTGCTGTTTTGTGTGTGTGTGTGTGGGGGGGGTTGTTGATGTGTGGGTTTTGTTGGGTTTTTTTTGAACTGATATGTTGTAATGTTACAATGACATTGTAAGTGTAAATAATTTGTTGCTCATTGGTATTGATCCCATCTGGAAGTTCATGCCCTTGGGACTTTGAAGTAGGTTTTCTTCAAACAATTGATGCTTGCAGCAGGGAATTATGCAGAAATGATAATTTTGGGGTTTTGGTCTGGTTTGGTTTTGTTCATTACTTTAAACATTAATCTTCAAAACTATTTGGAGTTGTTATGCTTCTCAATGGCACTGCTGTTTGTGTTGGTTTTTTGCTTTTTTCTTCTTAACCCCATCAAGCTTAACTGTTTCTCTTTGAAAGTATTTATATTGTGGAAGCAAACCTACCAGTGGCTTAAATTTTAGCTGTTACTGTAGGTCAGGAAATTGACTGGCAATTGCAATACCAAAATAACTGGCTGTATTTTGCTTGTACTAACTGTTCAAATTCTGTTGGAGTTCTTGTTCTGTTTGCTTTGCAATTTGAATCACCCATTGCAACAGTGGGGGGAAAAACCCAAACATTATTTTGGAGTATTTGACTTAAGTATTTGCTTTTTCTGCCTATTTATGCATATACATTGATTACTGGTCTGAAGCTGCATTCTAGCACAGCTCTCCTTAAGTATCTAGTGTTACTGAAGTGATCAAAACTCATAGAAATTCTTTTCTAGCCTCAACAAATCAAATGATGCAAAATGACTGGGGGGGGGGG